>SNQJ01S0072188.1:56673-84762 GCA_010110895.2 Picea sitchensis | reverse complement strand
TTGGGGAAGTGTGTATGGAAACTTGATAAATAGGGAGAAGAAGTAGAGAGGAAGGGAGAAGAAAAGGATGGAGAGGTTTGAGCATGATGAGAGGTTGTGAAATTCTTGGAAGGTATAATTCGTGTGATAGTTTTCTTTGAGCATGGGTGCTTTGTTGTTCTTGAAGTCATGGGCACGGAGGGCCAAGAAACCGAAAGGTTTCTTGAAGCTAGGAAGCCGGCTAGGCTCCTAGTTAGCAGGGAGGATTCTGTTGTTTCACTCTGGGCAAGCGGGAAAAGAATGCTTGGAAGCGCCCATGACTACATTACAATCGATGAGCTTCGACAAGCTAAGGAGGAGGTATTATTCAATAGTATTTGGTTATTGATATTTTTTTATATACTCTTGTTTTAAGTTCTAAATCATAGAGTTAAAATATTACTTATTTCATCATGTTATCTAGATTTATCATTGAGAAAATGTAGAAGAATTGTGCAAATAAAATTCAATGAAATTATGATAAAACAAAGTTGTTATTGTGTATGTATTTAATGAAATGATTAATTTCTTAGCATCCTGTAGATGGATTCTACAGGTAAATGAAAAAGAATACTACCATTAGTCGTTGATAAGGTCATAAGGTAAAGTATAATTAATTCATGCATTTTTGTGGTATTATTGAGCTAGGAGATTAAATATTTCGTGTACTAATGCTTCAATTTGCCACGTATAATCTTTTACCTCTAGATAAGTCTAGCCTTCTTGTACCAGCTTAGCTATCTGGTACTTGTGCACCGAATCACCACTGTCTGAATCTTGTACCAAGCGCACCTTCTATGCAGATCTGGTACTGAATCTTACCTGTTGCGATCTGGTACCAAAGGTCATAGACTATTGTGATCCGGTACCCCATTTGTGCACTGTTCGTATCCAGTACCATCTACCTGTTATGATCCAGTACCAATTCAGGAAGTCGTATGTACCAATTTTAGCTCCAGATCGTAACCAAGACAATTGTTGGATGATTATTGAATCATAAATGTTTTAGCAAGGCTATGTTAGGATAGTTTTTTGTTGCTTCATCCTCATGCACTTCGTGTCATGAGGATGAAGCTTAGAATATGTAACCGAATAATTAAATTTAACAATTGACTGATTTGCAAACGATTTCACCTCTTTGTGTTTCATGACTAAGACTGTTTAAATAGTCATGGCAAGGATGGTGGAACGAAGTGAAGAGTTAGCAATATACAGATGTGAAAAAGTATTATATATTGCAGAAAATATTCTGGGTGAAGATTAATAGAAGGACATCATTTATCTCTATGCCTTGATCGTCTATGATTGAATGTGAGTTGAGTTGTTAGCATAGTTTGATTCTATGTTTTGAAGTTTGAGTGAGAGTAATGTGTGGGTTGAAAACAAGTTTACTGTAGACTCCAGTCGTTGACCTGTTGAAGTGGCAAGGGCCCACCGCCCAACAAAGGTCAACACCTTCATATATTAGTATTAGAATTTGCTTTCAATAGTGTGAATGTTAGATTAGCTAAAGCTTTAATTCCTTCAGATGATAGTAGTACAGTTTAGACTAGAATTTTAATTATATGATCGTTTAGAGAACTTTACTCACTCTTTTTTGCATATGCTCTATTTTTATGAATTTGATTTTGTTCCATAGACATGAATGTTGGCAGCAGTAGTCAGACATATTTGAAGGAGAACTAGTGAAGTTTACAACAACACATTGTGAACCACAACATACTCAGTATATTGACTATTGAACTACCCATGCTATGTCTTGATGATTGATGTGTGATTTCCCTCTCAGAAGTGTGGTTGTATAGTTAATTCTCTAGGTCAGATAGCAGAGTTGATCTGTCAGAAGAACTCTATCTCATACTTGCATGTGCCATAATGGAGTAGATAGCCTCTCTGTGAAAGACAACCAAAGTGCATTTCGGTTTGCTAGTTTGTTTTGTTCCCAGCATACATAATCTAGAATAGTTCTATACTCATGAAATTAGAATTACCTTTATTACTGGTGTCTTGTAACTTTGTTGATTACGAATCCCAGATTGATAATTAATGAGCGCATTATACTAAACATATAAGTAGCACAACAAGTTAATTGAATTTCAAGTCAAATTGTATGAATTTCCAGAGACTTTGGTTAAAACACTACATTTTTTTGGGTTTTGTGCCAAGTTAATAGCAAAAGAAAAAAATCGGTTACTAATAGTCCCTCAACCGGAAGGGCAGGGACTAATAAAATAGTTACTTGTTGCTTACATGTAGGCTTTACGATTTACCAAACTTGGCGTTGCTTGACAAAATAAAGTTGAAAATGAATGCATTAATTTCTAAAATCCCTACTAATTAATTTTGTACCTCATTATTTGTCATAGATGGGAAAGGTCAAAAATTCATGTAACTATGTAAGAAATCATTTGTTATTTCTAAAATCTCTATAAAAGAATATATTTTTAGTTCTCTTTCAACCATATGTATTTATTTTTATGTATGGAAAAAATGAAAAACATAAAATGTCTCATTTGTCTTAAATAACTCTCTAGTTAATTAAGTTACCTAGTTGATGAATTAAGTTACCTAATTGATGTTAAATTTTTTTACAAGTTATCAAAGTATTATTTATTATTTTAATGAGATGGAAGAAAAGGGAAGAAGAGAGACACTTGTGTCCCTATAATATTTGCAATCCCTACCCAACCATAATAAGGTTTCACCAACATCCATAAAGAAGCTTGTTAGTAACCATGCAATCTACGTAAAAGGTTGAGTGAGGTTGAGAGATGAGACTAGGTGCCTTTGGTGCATATCATGGGATTGTTTTTCTATAGAAATGGATACTTAAAGGAAACAATTTTTCCAATTTATAGCGGTTTTGTTAATAACATGATTTGTATAATGTTTAAGGATTATATCAATTTGTAGAGCATAAAGAGCTATGACAATTTGAAGGAATATATTTACTAGTTGTAGGGTGGAAGTGAAGGAATCTATTTACTTATTGTAGGGTGGAAGTGATAAGGTGTTATAGATGGTAGAGGACAACCGTCAATGTCTTTATAGTTTTTTTTGGTTAGAAATCAGAAGAACCATTTTATCCATGAGTGGCTCATCAATTGTTTTGTCCCTTCATTTTGACACCTTGTCTTGTTGATTGTCATGTAAGTTAACCTATGTTAGGGTAGTTTTGTTGAATGCATGTCTTTTGCTAAGGGAATGTAGAGATGACACTTTATGGTCATTTTTTGTGTTGGTTTCCTTGAAACCCTTATGGATCGTATGCAACTTTCTAACATCATTTTATTTTGTTATTTATAGGTGTAGGGGTGTTATATTCCTATGCTTCCTTATTGACAATTTATAAAGATGATTTTAATGGTTGTACTTGGTGGGATAGATTCTACTACCACCTTTTTATGTTTCCTTATACTTTCTCATTGTAGTATTCTGAATATAAAATAGTATGTAGAACATATATATTTTAGCTAGAAATGGCAGAACAACAATGATATACCCAAAACAATACTAGAATAATACCAGAAAGAGCACTTTGATTAATGATAGCAATGTTCACTTGCCTCTTCAAAGGGGAAACCTCGAAAAGAGAAGATATATATTACAATAATATACAAGAAAAGAATTCTCATACCCTCTACTCTTATTTGTACTAAATATATCTATCCAAAAGAACAATCTAGAGGAAGATCCTTCTAGAAGCAAAAGCTTGTATTATGTATTCTTACATTTGACTTATTCCTCCATATTGCTAGGCCTTATTAATATTGACCTTTATGACATGGGAATATATTATTCTACCCACTTGAGGGGTTAGGTAGGTTAGGTCCCTAACATGCTCTCCCCCCTTAAAATCAGCCTTGTCCTCAAGGTTTGAGATGAGGAAATTGTTGCAGAATGTTAGCTAGTTCCCACGTGGCATCTGTTGGAGTTGTAACTTTCCACTGGACTAACACTTCCTTGATGGTTCACTGATGAAGACGACGCCCACACTAGTCCAAATATACTTGTGGATGCAATGAGATGGATCCTTCTTCATCCAACCTGAGAAGGCTCGTTTGGGTTTGGAACTTAGTTCCAATCACCTTATTTAAGAAGGAGACATGAAAAATAGGATGGAGCTTAGAAGAATTATGAAAATATAACTGATAGGCCACAATCCCACACACTTGAGAATTGTATAAGGACCATAAAATTTGGGCGCCAGTTTCTGAAAATGTTTGGCCTTAAGTGAATTTTGTTTATAAGGTTGAAGTTGAAGAAATACCTAGTCTCCTTCAACAAATTGATGTTCTAAGAAACCTTGATCAACTTGTTGCTTCATGCGATTATGAGCCATGACCAAATTCTATTTGATGGTACAGATAATAGATTCTCGAACTGTAAGTGTTTTGTCAACCGCGTGAACCTTCGAGACACCTGACATGTAGGAGAGAACGAAAGGTCACCTTTGTCCATATACTACTTCAAAATGAGTCATGCGATTAGTTGTATGGTAATAAGTGTTGTACCACCATTCATATAATGGTAACCATTGAGCCCATTGATTTTTCCTTTTAGAGGAAAAACACCTCAAATAAGTCTCCAAACACTTGTTGACAACTTCAGTTTGACCATTAGTCCGGGGATGATAGGCAGTGTTGAGATACAATTAGGTGCCCTGTAGCCTTAACAATTCTTGCCAAAAATTGCTGGTGAAAGTGGGATCTTGATCAGAAAAAATAGAATGAGGCATGCCATGAAGCTTAAAGACATGATCCATGAAAAGTTGAGCCACAATGGATGTAGTAAATAGATGTTGAAGAGCACAGAAATGAACATACTTGGAAAGATGATCAACTACCACCATGATGACTGAATTATTGCTTGACTTATGTAATCCCATAATAAAATCCATAGATATGTCCCTCTAAATAGCGGGTGGAATCATAAGCAGTTGGAGTGTGCCATGGTATTTGATTGTTTCACCCTTATTATGTTGACAAAAATCAGATTCTTCCACAAAAGTGCGAACGTCCTTTTTCATACCATCCCAGAAAAAAGAACGTTTGAACTTGTCATAGGTTTTGGTAAACCCTGAGTGCCCAACTGTGGGTGTAGCATGAAGCTCAGAAATCACCATTGATTTAAGTTGTGACTATTTACTTAAATACAAATTCCCTTTCTATCAAAGCTCATCATTGTGCCAAGAGTACCTTAGGGAAACTAGAGAATTGTCTTGCAATTGTTGGATCAGATGCAAAATTTTAGGATCTTGTAGCCATTCCTGGAAAACATCTTGGAGACAATATGGTACAATGAAGGATAGGGAGAAAAGGGACCCTTCAACTCATATTTTCGAGAAACAGTGTTAGCAACCACATTTTCTTTTCATTTCTTGTAAATGATCTCATAATCATATCCAAAGATCTTAGTTACCCATTTTTGTTTTTCTGGAGAGGAAGGTCAATGCTCCATAAAATACTTGAGGCTTTGATGATCTGTCTTAATTTGGAAGTGTTTCCCCAAGAGATAAGGGTGCTAGAGATCCACTACATGCATAATAGCCAACATTTCCTTTTCATAGATTGATTGGACCAAATGGCATTCTGACAATTGTTTGTTGGTAAAGGTCAAAGGTATTCCCTCTTGCATAAGGACTTCTCCAATTCCTCTCCTAGAGGCATCACAACATTCTAGGACAAAGGTATTTGTGAAATCAGGAAGGACCAAGACCGGAGTAGTGCACATAGCTTCCTTCAATGCTTGACAGGCCTTGTTAGCACTAATTAAATTGCCTAGGCTGAAGGGACAACTTACAAAGGTAACCACAAAACCAGTTTAGAATTGAAAAATAACCCTTTCAGTTCAGAGAGGGATATCTCTTGTCACTTGGTCTCTTGGAAGATGGAATTTATTTAAAGGTTTAATGGCTAGATTTTGATTTAATGAAATATTTATAGGGTTTGATGGAAAGAAGGAAAGGAAACTGTTGGGAAATGGAGTCAACTCTAAAAACAAATGAAACAAAGTTTGGTAGGTAGATTTCTCAAGGAAGCAAAGGTAAGGTAGGTGATGAACTTGCAGTCTTTTAATTTTTTGTGATAATATGGAAGAAAAGGAAAACATATAACATCAATCATAGCACCATAAGAGATGAATTTTGATGAGTTAACAAAGAAAACATAATTTAAAATTGCTTAGATCTAAAGCACTAGTTAGATGAATTTCAGACCCATTAACATCCAATTTTAAACATATGAAAGGTTGTAGAAGAATAGATAGAAAACTAGAAAAACATACATGAAAGGAGGCACATACTTCAGAACATCACCACATGAATCTTTGGTATGTGTTGGTTTGTTTATCTGAGTTATAACTTTAACATGATGGACCCAGGTTCAAGTATATTGGGCTTCCAACAAAGGCTCTAAAACTATTGACGCTCCTGGTAAACCAGAAGGAAACGCAGTACACAAAGTGCACTACGTAGTCTCGCCCGAGATAGTCTTAATGGGTAACTGCAATACTCAAGTGCTTGCAATCTAGGATTGAATGTATATCTGAGAAGTGTGCACTGAGAGTTCTATTTAATTATTAAAGCAATATACTGTCAATCTCATTCGTGCATGTAATGTAACTAGATCCATGGATTCATTCATACATTATTCTAACAATTAATCATAAACAGTAAAAGAGACACAAGCATCCAATCACATAACACAGGTTTTACCGTGGTTCACCCCCTCCTGGGCTACGTCCACAAATATCTGGCTCTCAAGCTCTTCTATTATGGTAGGTCCAAAACTACAACACCGTGTTCTTTACAACTCATTCTCAGTCGGTTTGAGATCTATTATGAGGAGGACTAAATCACACCAGGATCCTCAGCCTGTGATATAACCCTCAAGATATACCCTTATGACCCTCTACAACTCAACAACTTACAAAATTAGGTCGTATGACAAAACTATTACAACCTATTTACTCCCTCTCGTGCGAGTAACACTCTATCAAAACATGACTCCATAAAAAAAAACCACTCAAAAAGTATATCCTTCTTTCCTCCTAGTTATCTATATATATACATTTCTGTCTCATCTTCCATTACAATGTATTACAAAAACCCTAACCCTAGTGTCGTTAGGTCTTCCATGCATGCGCGCGTGTTGCTCTTCCTTCCATCTGTCACTTTCCTCTTGCATGCCTTTCTTCCCAAAATAACCTTTCTTTATGATTCGACTTGCTTCCAACAGGCCCCCAACACTAACATGTGGATCATCCTGAGCCACCTAACCCTTGTGTCCTTCGTCGATATCTATTGCAATCACTTGGAACTTCTCTGTGAGATTCATTTCTTGGCGGTATTCTCCTTGACTGCATCCAATACCTGCACTACAATATCATCACTGACCATCCTTGCACATTCTTCCTAGGTTTGTTCCATATATGTTTTGGCTTCCTTTTCCTATGCAATGACCTCTGTTTCTCACTACTAGAGCGGTTTCATTTGAGCCTGACGCTCCTTTTTCTGTTTCCACACAACTATGAGTTACGCCTATAGTTTCTTCATATCCTGCACTCCTTTGATGTGCTCTATGATCGAAATTTTCTTCTACCTCTGTTTGAGGCCTTGGATAGATGAACCTATCATTTCTCCTTACTAGTCCCACTGCTGGACTTGTTGATCCTCTTCCAAATTCATCCAGAGTTGTGCTGCTTTCTCAAACAAATCGGCCGCCACATTGACTTATCACTCTATCACCTTTATTTGCATTGTTGCCTCATGATTCCTTTTCTACTTCATCGCTGGTGGAGTGGTGGGTGTGAGCTGCTCCCATAGATGCTCTATCTCATGTTGGTATTAATTGATTGTCTGCACAATCTGATCAATATTCTTTGTCATCGTGAGTTCATTTGTTTATGCATTCTTTGGGATTTTCTCATAGGCTACAACCACTTTCTTCTTTATCCCCTTCATGTGTTCCTTCTCATTTTTGGTCTCGAGCTTGGCATGTTCAAGTACCAATTCTGTCCCATCCTAATTATCCTTTGTCTACTGCAATACTGATGCATATGTGCCTGCGCAAGATTGTACCTCCTATGTAACACTAAATTGCAGTTTATACTATGCCTTGGTTGGTATCTACATCAATAACAACTGTAGTTGAGCCAAGTCCTTGAGGGGTGTCTTCCCTATGATTTCCTCCATGTGCAACATGTTGGGTGTGAAGTGAAATGTTGAGCTTGGTTGTGTTGTCATCTAGATCCTGTCATTCTCGCTTGATACATCTTCACCTCCTATCTGAGATGTTGAGGGTGTGTTTCTACGCCACTATCAGCTGTGTGTGCTTCCACGATATTCTTGAGGAGTTATCACCTGTATGCCAACTCTTCTTCAATTATGTCCCTTTGGCGCGCAACATTATCAAAATCCTCGATTGTATGATCCTGGATCATTTGGGCCACCAAGTCCACATCATCCTCAATCATCATGTATTCTGGGGGCATTATGTGTTCCTTTTCCTTCTTGCATGCACCCCCCATCTGGGTGATTGGCTTCTTTGTCTAGATTTTCTCTTATGGAGTAGAACTTGATGTAGTTCCCTATGTTGCCTTAGCTTGTTTCTATTGTACCTGTGGCACCTGTGTGTTGTTCTTATTCCCCATCTAGACACCTGTCTTGGATGTCCCCCCTTTCTTCTGTTGTGCCTTATTCTAACCTATCCTTGGTTTCTTGGGTATTGTTACCTCCTCAACATGTGTGTGTTCCTGTCTTACATCCTCAACATGTGTGTGTTCATGTCTTACCTCCTCCTCCTCTATCTCTATGAGTATTTATCGATTGAGGATTGGAATCCTCCAGTTGTCTTCCTAATCCTTAATGGCCATTTCTATGTCTGCCTCAGTGATGCAGTAATGCAGTTGTAGCCATTGATTATCGGGGTCTTTCCGCGCCTGGATCCACATCGCATAACTAGTATCTTTAAAGTTGTCTATGCCTTGATACTGTGTGACCGCTTCCGGTGTTACCCTCCAAGTGTTGGCAATGGTGTCCTATATGTCGCGGAGATAACCTTCGAATATAGATGCATTCGTTTTTTTGCTTTTGGAGTCCGAAGTAGCTCCGAGAGATAAGTATTGCACTCCGTGGCAGGGTTTGGGTCTAGTGGAAAAAATGAATACTTCATCTCCTTCCATATGATCACGGCTATCAGGATGAGTAGCCATGAATAATGAAATTTTGTCCCCAGATCCTGCGTGTCCTTGCAGTCGTCTAGGAACAGATTCAACAAATAAGGGGCCCAACTAAGTGTGGTGCCCTCAACACATTGTGCTACAGCTATGACAACCTCGATCGATACTTCATCCTTGCGACATTTCTTGAGTAATTTGCACGCCATAATTTTTGTGGCCATTCTTGCTGCGATGTCACCAATACGCCTGATGATGATTCCGTGCGACCCTCTTTCGATGTCATATTTCCTCTTCATCTCCTCGGCCAGTGCTTTCTCCTTTGTTTTTTCCTCAAGGAACTGTGCGGTATCCTCACCCCATGATGGAATCCATGTGATGTATGTGATGAGATCTATGTCTACTGAGACAATATGTTCCAGCCATAGATATCCTCCATGTGTGGCTGCCATCAACTGCTTGACACAACTATTTGCGTAATGGCCTCTCCCAAAGTGTGGTAGGTCTAACAGACCTAGAATCCCAGTTCTGGCCAATCCTGTTGCCCACTGGACTAGTTGATTGATTGGTTCGCCAAAGGGTCCTATGCCCACAGTCTGTAGGTAGACTTGCTTGGTGAACTCTTGGAACTTGTCTGTGTCCATTACATCATGGTCGAAGTACCTCAATTTCTCTACGTGGCCTAACAAACTTTCTAGTACACGTACCCCTTTCAGAATGTGCGACAACACAATTGTTTTGGTGGGTTTCCTACACGGTGACCTAGGTACCGCTTGCTTGTCGTTTCATTGTGGTGGATGGCTTGAGGTTCCAACCTCCATTGTCCACTCTTTGACATACTCTTATGGTCGACCAGTGACATCTTACATTTCTCCCTCCTATGGTTGTTCTGATGTGGTTGTCTGTGATTCTTCCAGCATGCCCATTTCTTCCTCATTTGGAGCCATCCCATTGACTCTCGGGGCTTCTTCAGGGTTTTTAGGGTACCCTACATTGCTTGCGTCCTTAGTCGGTTGGCCTTGTCCTTATTTCAATGTATCAATGTCCATACCTACTAGTGTTGTCTGTTGGGTTGCCTCCATAATGGGTGTGGGGCTTCCTGGTGTTGTATCCAATGATGGTATTTCATCCACATTGACGACTTTTGGAGGCTGAGATGGTTGTTGTTCACTTTCTTGTGCTTACGATTGTGCTCTAGTACTACTTCGGGGTCGTCTGGCAGTCTGGATCAGTTCTTCCTGTTTGGGTGGTTCCATAGTGGTAAAGTTGTCTTTTTCCGAGCTCAGTGGCCTCTGCAACCTCTGCAACCTTCACTCTCTTGTTCGTATGCTCTATCGCTCTTTGCCCTTCACGATTTTGCAATAACCTTTTCTCTCCCGCATCCTTGATTTGTATTGGTGTCGTGTGAATCTTGTTGGAGACGTTACCATGATTATGCTTTAAATGAACCATAGGTTCCTTCATTCTTTCCATTTATCTCCCTTGTCATCTCCAGTTGGCGTGATTAATGCAATGTCCCGTCAGTATTTTCTAGAATTCAATTCTGATAGTCGTCGTCAATTGGCGCTTGTTTTGCTGTATCGGTTGTTCCTGCTTGTTTCCACTTTGTGACCGTTGGCCTTGTTTCCATCGGAATAACATTTCCAAGTGTGCATGTTCCTTCTAATTTCGGTGCACTATGCCTCTTTTTTTACCTTTTGATGTCCTGCATGATATCTGTTTTTTTTTTTTTTTTTACTACTGCGTGGTGAATTTCAAGTTGCGGGTGGTCGACTATCCTCATACAACTTCAATCGGCTCCCATTGATCATCCCTCTGATTTTTTTGCTTCCCAAGTCCTTCAATTGTACAAATCCCCCATCTGTGACAGTTTTTACTTCGTATGGTACTAACTAGTGCATTCTAAGTTTTCCTGGGTGTTGAAGGGATTTACTGTCATACATCAACACTAAGTCTCCTTCCTTGAACATTTTCCTCTTGATATGTTTTTCATGCCAATATTTTTCCCTTGCTTTTTGAACTTCTTGGTGGAACCCTGCTAGGATCATATCTTCTTCCATGATCAATAGTTGATTCAACCTATCCTGTACTATGCCTCGTTCTGTCATGTTCGTAATCGTTGCTACGTGTAGATTGGGTACCAAAAATTATAATGGCACCATTACTTCTTGTCCATATACCAATCTGAATGGCTTGTGTCTTATCAACTTATTGCATGTGGTCATGTATGCCCACAATACTATTGGTATTTTTAGGTCCCAATCATCCCTATTGACATTACAAATCTTCGTCAGTGCATTTTCAAGGATTTTGTTAAAGGCTTCTACTGTTCCATTTGCCTGTGGATGATATGGTGTACTGTTTTGATGATGGACTTAAAATTCCTCAGTCATAGCCTTGATAGTGTTGTTAATGAAGTGAGTTCCCTGGTCACTCATCAAAATCCTTGGGCAACCAAATCTAGTGATCACGTGTTCAAACAAAAAGTGTGTTGTTGTCTCTACACTGCAATCTTTGACTGGTGTTGCTTCTGCCCATCTTGTCAGGTATTATCTCATGGTGATAATGTACCTTTCTCATGTCCTCTTGGTGGGTGGGTTAATTGGTCCCACAAAATCTATTTCCCATTTGTCGAATACCTACAAAGTTACCTGTGGTCACAAGAGAATCTCGTCCCTTCTATTTGGTTTACCAACCCTTTGACATACATCGCATTTCTGGCAGTACACTTTTGAGTCTCTGTGAATGGTTGACCACCATAGTCCCGTGCACAATACCTTCTACATGGTATCTTTGACTGCGTAGTGTCCTCCTGCTATTCCCGCATGGGCTTCTAATAAGATCCTTGGTAATCATGTTCTAGCACACATCTTCTCAAGATGCTATCTGTGCCCATTTTGTATAAGTGTCCTGCAATCAGCTAATAGTCTGTAGCCCAGACTACCAGGTTTTTCTTCTACGCGGTATTATATTCATGTGGCACAGTCCCTGTACTTAAATGCGCAATAATGTCAACAAAATAATCATCTACGATCTAAACTGAAAATAAATGTGCGTCGGGGAATGCATCCTCTAATTTTGTAGGCTCCTCACCATTGGTGACCTTTGACAAGTGATCAGGTCCTGCGTTCAACTTCCCTGGCTTCACTATGAATTCAAAGTCAAATTATTGAAACAATAGTAACCATCAACATATTCTCCCCCCAATGCTGGCTTATTGACTAGGTACTTAAGGGATGAATGATCTGTGAACATCCTATAAATTTTTCCAGGTAGGTAATGCCTGAACTTTTGAAGTGCATACACCATTGCCAGACCTTCTCACTCTGTAGTGTTGTAGTTCTACTTGGAGTTTGATAGTTTTCTTCTTGCAAATGCTATTGGGTGATCCAAATCCCCTGCTCCTAGTTGCACCGGAATAACTCCCAGGGATATGGCTGATGCATCTACATGTATTTGTAATTTCATCTCCCAGTCTAGGAATACCAGTATTGGTGTTATTACCATGTTTTCTTTCAACGTATCCTGTTAAGCCCTAATATTGGCCCATTACCCCTTAATTGGGGCATATTAGATTAGTAATGTTATTTTATTTATGTCGGCTTTAGGCCATTAGTTGTAATTATACCTCCTAGTCTCCTATATATACCAAGGAGACATTTTCATTTGAATCGCTCTTGTACTTGAACATTTAAGTAAATTTAAAGGAGGTTTCCCCTCGAAGAGCTTATTATCTAGAAATTATCTCTTTTTCCAGGCGTTGAGTACTTTTCTTGATGTTTTTCTATGCTATATTGATGTTTAGTTTTTAACATATGGTACTCGAGCTCCAAGGTCTTGGGTTTTAGATTGCTACATCTGAGACAGTGGAATTTTAAGCTACCAACTTGACTGCAATGTTTCAAAGGAGCGTCTTGGAGGTATTTAAGCGGATGGATCAGGTACATTGAGTTCAAAATTTGTTAGCTCTGAGGCCTTACTTTCAATTATGCTTTGTACAAAGAGATATAGGGTTCCGAATCATCACGAAATAGATCTTTGCATAATTTCACTATAAAAAGTTTACGTAACTTGTTTCATACCTGAGCGTGGGAGATCATTTACAAAAATTAGTGATTGTCGTAAGGTAAAAATTTCATCTTAAGGTCATCTTAAATTTGTAGATACACCGAGTGTAAGATAGGGTGTCTGGCTAGTCCTATTGGCTAGTCTCAAGAAGGTGTTCAATTAAAACAATCATAAATTCTTCCTAAATTATCCAAATTGTGTGGGGCCGGTTGAATTGGATCTTAGGGCAGTCGCATTATTTCTGGTGCGAGTTTCAAATTTTATATCAATCATTTTGAACGTAGACACTATTACAAGTGAATCTCACAGAAGGAGCCAAAAATTAGAAAGTTGTGGGGAAGTTAAATAAATTCCACTTGGCACATCAATTTGGATCAGACTATGGCATTGCAGAGAAGAAATATCTTAGAAATACATAAGATAAAGTTTCATACCGAGAAGGTCAAAAGGTGGGAGATACAATAGAAGAAGCTGTTGTCTCATGAGAACCACCTCAAAATCAAGGTTCAAAAGTGATACTTGGCCAATGTTCCACCCAAAAAGGGAACTTCTACCAAATAAGGCTCCAGGAAAATCTCACTTGAACTCTTGATAGAGGTGAAGGAAGAAATGATAGGGACATAAATGAACTACAAGCTAAGATGGATTCAATGGAATCCAAGTTGGATACTAAGATGGATTCAATGGAAGCTAAGTTGGATACCTAAGATGGATTCAGTGGAATCCAAGTTGGATGCTAAGATGGATTCAATGAGCTAAGTTGGATACTAAAGGATTCAATGGAAATGAATCATGGAAGTATTGAAAATTTTAGCAGAGAGAAGACACACAACGAGTGAAAATGCATCCCATGAAATTCATGATGTGGACACAAAGGAAGGAGTGAATCAGAATGGAGAAACTCTCAACTTTGGGTTGAAGACCAACCATATTCTAAGATTGATATGAGAAGTTTGATGTAAGGACCCAATCACATGGATACCGGATGGAGCAATTCTTTGATCTCATAATGTGCCACATACACAAAAAGAGTACAAGTGCTTCTTTATATTTAGAACCTAATCAATTTTTGGTATCGATGAAGCTCTCAAAAATCACTTGTCACTTGGACAATTTTCTGGAAGAAATGATAGCACACTATGAGATACAAAGGAGCAATACCTTCTTTAACAAATTTATAAATCTCAAGAAAAGGTTCAGTTACAGGTCTTGAGAACTACAAAGATTGAATATAAAGATGTAGATATTCCGGATGAGCACTTGATTGAGTGTATTCATAGGAACTTTTAAAAGATAACATTCAACATAGGTTGCCTTTAGGAACCCAAATCATTGGAGAATGCATTTAAGGTGGCAAGAAATGTTGAAAGTAAAATATGGCTATGGCTACTAGAAGGACCTATCTAACATATATAGAGAGAACACTTCTCCTTCTCCTACAACACCTCAGCCTATAAGGTTGACACCTCAACAATTGGAGGAAAGAAAAGAAAAAGGTTTATGCTTTAGTAGTGACAACAGAATGCGATAAGGGGCATAAGTGTGAATTTGAGAATAAATTATTCTACATGAATTGTGAAGAGGAAGAAGAACAAGAACAAGAACCATCTCAAGATGAAAACTTAGAAACAATTTCGATACGAAGAGTTAACTCCCATGATATGAGTGAAAATGCATTGGTGGAATTAGCACTCCTCAAACCCTCAGATCGAGAAAGGATACATCCCAAAAAGAAAAAGGTAATAGTCCTAATTGATTAAGCTGATGTCATAATTTCATTCAGCATTAAATTAAAGGTCTCAGTGCTTTGTATATCCAGTATGAGTTTCAAGTAATGGTTCAGGATGGAGGAACTATCAATTGCTTTCAGAAAATGACAATAAGATCAAATCTTACTATGGGGAAATATAATGAATAGTCCAATGATTGCTACCACATGGGTAGTGCGGGATGTTGTACTAGGAATCCAATGGTTACAATCATTAGGAGCAGTGGATTTTAATTTTCAAGAACTTTTCATGAAATTTTATTGGAAGGAAAAGAAATTGAGTTAGAGAGGTATCCTGAGGAAGCCCGATAAGGTGATAATCTCTAATGGCATGACAAAATTATTATTGAAAAAGAGAGTCAAAGCATTGTGCAAAACTATGCTCACTAGATGTTCAAACATCAAGACCTTATCCTATTCCTCAAGATATCAAAAGGATCATTAATAAGCGTTGTTAAAGATATTCCCAAATGTCTCCCACCCTTTCGAAGAAATCATGATCATGAAATTCACTAATTCACAGGAGTGTTCCTCCTAACATCAGACCATCTAGACCCTTATGCCCGAGGAAGAGTGAAATTAGTAGCATGGTTGAAGGAAATGTTAAGTACAGCATCATTAGACCTAATAGCATTCTTCTGCACAATTAGTAGTAATTCAGAAGATAGCTCATGGTAATATGTGTCTAGATTAAGAGAGCTCAACAAGATCACTGTTAAAGATAGGATTTCCCATTCGTGATTGATGAATTGTTATATATGAACTTGTGGGCAATCTATTTCACAAGTGGATCTCCCTTCAGGGTATCATTAGATTAGAATGTGGAAGGTGCATTTGTTAGGCTAAAAGGCATGACCAAAATTTCATTATGGCCTTCATGAGTTTAGAATTTTTGGTCATGCCTTTTGGCCTTGATACACCTTCCACATTCAGGGTTGAGTAATTCCATTTCAAGCCTTCCTTGAGAATTTTGTGTTGGTATTTTTTTGATGATACTAATCTATAGCAAGTCTTGGGAGGATCATACCTTATGTTGACAAGGATACTACAACTACTAAAGGAGCAACAACTATATACTGCCAAACCATCCAAATGTTTCTTTGGAGTAAAAGGAGGTAGAAATTATTTGGGTAGTGTATCTCATGAAGGGGTCAAGGTAGACCCTAACAAGATTAAAACCATGATGAATTTGGCGATTCAAAACATTAAAAATCATAGAGGATTTTTGGGTTTTGGCAGGTTACTACCGCAAGATTGTTAGAAACTATGGGCGAGTCATGGCTGCCCCAATGGCACTAACTAAGAAGGATGCATTTTCATGTACTCCAGAGAGCAACTAAATCATTTGAACAACATAAAGAGGTGATGTGTAAAACTCATATCTTGACCACTCGGACTTCACAAAAGAAACCTTTATTGTGGAATGTGATGCATCGGAAATGGAATTGGTGTTGTCCTAATGCAAAAGAAGGAAAGACCCCACAGCTTTTGAAAGTTGACCACTCAAGGAAGAGACTTACACAAACCCATTATGAGAAAGGAAATGATGGAAATACTACATGCATTGAAGAAATGAAGTCCTTACCTAATAGGTAGGCAGCACTTCAAGGAGTCAAAACAGATCATGATAGTCTTAAATACTTCTTGGAGACAAAGACTATCTTGGAAGAGGCTAACAAAAATGGGTAACCAAGATACTAGGTTATGATTTTGAAATCGTCTATATAAAAGGGAAGAAATGTTGTGGAGGATGCACTCTCACGAAAGGATGAAGATGTTGAGGCATTTCTGCAGTGCTATCTCGATCATCCAACTGATTGGATAATAGAAGCAAGGATGAATGGAAGAATGAAAAAAAAAAAAAAGTGTGGACTCTCATTGAAAGGTTGCAATGAGAGGATTAGTACATCAAATACATTACATGGAAAAAATGATCCACTATGGCACAAAGATCACTTAAATTTATGTAATAACTCCCAACTCAAGCAGAGGTGCTACTGTGGAAGCGCACGCCTTTCCGGTAGGAGGGCACTCAGATTTTTGAAAACCTACCATATAGTCAGGAAAGTTTTTAGGATGGCCTTAAAAGTGACATTCAAAGTTTGTGGGAGAATGTTTGGTTTTGCCAACAAAATAAAGGTGAAACACTTAAGACCGGGTCTTTTACAAATATTATCCATCCCAGTCATTGGGAGGAAGGTTTCCATGGATTTCATCACAGGGTTACCAAAGTCCTGAAGGAAAGAAGTGTCATCCTTGGTGATTTTTGATAGGCCCATTAGAAATCACACACACTTTTGTACACTCTCTCATCCCTTCAAAATCTAGTCTGATTGCCACCGCATTCATGGAGAGCAGGTTCAAAAGCTACAGCAGCCCAAGATTGTAAGTGATAGAGATCCCATCTTCTTTGGACATTTTCGGACATAATTATTTTTCTTGTTGGAGTACTCAATTGGCTCATAGCTCATCCTATCATCCCTCAGATGGACAAACCAAGATAGTGAACAAATGTTCGGAAGGATACCTTTGTTTCTTTGTCTCTGATACTGAAACAAGCACAATGGTTCAAATGGTTACCTTAGCAAAATAGAGTGAGTATAAACACTTCCTTTCTGCTTGCAACAAAATGACACCATTGCTTTATGGATACCACCCTCCTTCCATCCTTCTTCTCTAAAATAAAATCTAAGGTTCAAGAAAGCGGTGGAGATCACATACGAGAATCAACAACAAGTTCTCCCAAATCTTAAAGGACAGCGACCATGGCACAAAGATGCGTAGAAACAACAAGCGGATCAAACATAAGTGAAAGAAGTTTGAAGTAGAGGATTGGGTATTTTAAGACTACAAACAGCCTGGATCCCTCAAGCAAACCAAGAAGGATAATAAATTATCACCAAAGAAATTACTATGGACCTTATAAAGGTGTTGCAAAAGATTGGTATATGACATACAAATTAGGTACCTCATCTTCACGAGTACACCAGGTTTTCCATATTTCATGCTTAAAGAGAAAGTTATAGGTGACAAGATCCAGTTCAAACTATATTGCAAAAACTTGATGAGGAAGGAAAATGATATTGGAGCTTGAAGACATCACTAACACAAGAATTAAGCCAGTTGAGGATTAGATCCATTTCGGAGTATCTCAGTAAATGGAGGAAACTGTTGAAGATTCACTTGGGAAGATGAGACTTTATCTGTGAGAACCATCAGAGTTACTCAAACATTCGCAGGACAACACTTGTCTCAAGGGAGGGGCAAGTTAAGCTAATATTGGCCTATTACTTGTAATTGGGGCATATTAGATTAGTAATGTTATTTTGTTATGTAAAACTTTTGGAGCCAGTAGTTGTAATTATACCTCCTAGTCTCTATATACCAGAACTTGTTTTCATTTTGAATCATCTTGTGCTTGAACATTTTAAATTGGGGTAATCTTGTACTTGAACATTTAAGTGGGGTAAAAGGAGGTTGCCCCCTCGAAGAGGCTTATTATCTAAAATTATCTCTTTTTCAAGGCGTTGAGTACTTTTCCTGAGGTTTTTCTATGCTATATTGATGTTTGGTTCTTAACATATCCAGACCATGTTGACAATCCTCTTCCCACTGGAACTTTGTGTCTTTCCTTAGCAATTTCTCCATTGGCATGGTGATCTGCATGTACCCTTTTATAAATTATCTATTATCATGTGTGTCCAAATGTCACTCTTAGTTAACAGACTGTTTTTGGTGGTGGCAAGTTAACGATTACTACAATCTTGGCAGGATCTACTAGTAAACCTTGATTGCATACTATATGGCCCAATAGTATCCCAAAGGGTGTTCCGAAGATGCACTTCTTGATGTTTAACGATATCTGGAACTGTCGGAATCTTTCTAACATCATCCGCAAGACCTCTACATGGTATTTCAACAGACTATATTCTATCTAATCGTCCAAGTATACCTCTAGAAATTGGTGGATAAATTCTTTAAACACAGCTATGACTACTCTGGAAAATATTGTTGGTGCATTCTTTAGTCCCAGAGACATGATTGTGTACTAGTAGGATCCCCATTCTTTAACAAACATGGTTCTATATCTATCTTCCAGTGCTATCTTGATCTGATGCTATCCTGAAAATCCATCGGTGAATGAATAAACTTCATGTCCTCCTAAGTTCTCCAACACCTCATCCGTGAAGGGTGTAGGGAACGGGTCATGTAGGAATGCATCATTCAACTTCCTCAAGTCGACGCATATTCTTATTCCACCTTGTTTTTTTTCCTAAACTACCATCGGGCTTATCCATTCTGATTGTTCCATAGGTTCTATGATTCTAGCTTCCAGAATCCTATCGATCTCATCTTTGAATTTTTTCTTGTATATCGAATTTAGTTTGTAGGGTTGTTGTCTGATCGGTCTTGCCTCAAATCTGAGTGGTATCTTAATTTCACATAGATCTCCTACCATGCTCTTCATTTCTATGAACGTTGTGGGGAACAGGTCATTGTACTCACGCATTAAATCTTCTATGTTTTCCACTATTTTCTCATCCCAACAGTCTCCAATGCTAGCCATTTTGGGATTCTCAACTGTCCCAATGTTGACTTTCTTCACCTTGATCGATGCAAAAATTACTTATGATTCTAGAGGTGGACCTTCCACTTCTCTTTCACCTTCAACTTCCTCAATCTGAATATCACATGGATCGTCTTCCTCTAGTACTTCTTCCTACACATGGTAGCATGACAACAGTTCTTTCACTGTCTGTCTATTCTGTTGTTATGAGTTTGACTTCTGGTTTCTGAATGAATATCACCCCTCTTTTTTTCTTAAGTGTTGCATCTATGTTGGGGTTCTCTTGATCGAATGAGAAAGTGACCATAAATTTATGTTGTAGTACTATCCAGCTCGTAGTTCCTCTGCGTAGTTCTTGGTTGGTGTACCAGTTTCCTGGTATGCCCTCTAATGTGTGTACGAAATGATGAGGCCATTCTTCTGGGGGTGTCATTTTCCACAACGCTCTACACTTCTCCAAGTGTTCTGCTAGTGCCCCTTTCCATCGTACTTCTGATGTTGCTTTCTTCTCTATTCTGTGCCAAACCTTATGCGCATTAATTTCTTACATTAATACCAGTCCTTGATTGTTTCCTTGTGTGCGCCCCGCCATCTTGCAGGTGTGTCCTTGAGTTCTATATCGAGTGATGAGATTCTCTAGTTTTCTAACACTTCATCTTTGTAAAGTGTCAATAATTCTTCTAGGTTGTTTACCCCATGGAAACTGGGTGGTTCCCTTATCTCCGTACCTACCCATGTTACTACGTGGTCTATTCTTGTGCATCTTCTTGTGGAAAATTTGTGTAGCCTTTGTTTCCATTTCTTCAAACCTGTATCTGAGTTTGGCGCACATGAAGTAATGCTCCACCAACTGAGTATCCCATCTGCAATTAGGTTTACGTAATCCTCATCTCGCGCATTTGTTTTGTACAACTAGATAATTTCCTCCAAGTCCAAGCAAGTAGGCTCTACAAACCTTTCCCCTTCTGATGGGTCTAATGGAACAATGACCCTATATTCACCTGACTCAAATGTCATTTTCCATGTCTTTAAGTTGATTATGGTTTGGTTATCAAATGCCCAATCCAAGATGAGAAATGTTGGATATGGTGTTGTGGAATCCACTATTTATATTACTTCGAAGTCATATTTAGTGCACACTCCATCCAGATCTATTGTCACTCCTTTCAGCCTCCCTATTGGTAGAACTCTGTGTTGGTTTGCTAGTTTCAGCTGAACGGGTGAATATCCTAATGTGGGCTCTCCCATACATTGCTATGTTTTCTTGGGTAATACATTAACTTCAGAGCCTAGATCCAGTATGATATCTCCAGTATGGTGTTCATCCTGAACTCCCTCCTTGTTCTTCTACTTGTATGTAGGTGTTTGATTGTTTTTTGTTCTAGCTTTCCATATGTATCTATGCTACATCTTTCTAATATATTTTGCAATATTTTGACAAAGGATGGATGATTTAATAATTTTACACATGATTGTAAAAAGTCTTTGATTGTACTTACTTGTCTGAGTGACTACATTTCTTTAGTATGATCAAATGATGGAGGCATATTGTACTCTGGTACTTCCTTATTTTGTTGCACGGTTGAAGTAGATGCAATGTCAGGCTTCATAAATTCTTGTCTAGCTTGCTTAAATATCTCCTTCACATAAATGCTTCCTTGGTTCAAAGTTCTTCTTCACCCAATGATGTTGTACTGGCTCTTGTCGTACTACGTCGTTTCCTATTTTATCTCCTCCATGCGTAACTATGTTGATGTTTCTTCCTTCATCCCTCACTTCTACTGAAAGCCATTGAACATTCTGGTTGTTCTAATTCCTCTTTTCCTGGATATTTCCTAATAATGTAGGAAATTCTTCCGTGTCATGATCCGATGCATGACAATACATACAAGTAGTTGGTGGAAGTGGACATTCTCTTGCATAATGTTCTAGCCATTGACAATTGTGACATACCACTGGTCCTCTACCTCTTCCAAAGCCTCTTTTTTCTCGTCCTCCACCTCTGTACCCAGCTCGATCCCCTGGTAACGCATTATACTACGGTGCCTGGTTATATTGCACGGTATTGTAGTGGGGTTGTGTAGTGTTATATGGTTTTTGAGCAGTATTATACTGCTACTACACATTGTTGTATGGGTCTGGTACCTGGTTAAAATGAGGTGTGTCTTGACCGATCATCATTTCTACCTGCACCCTATATGCATATGATGTCCTCTCTCTCATCAAATCCATGGTTCTACAGTCTTTATCATCATGGCCTACTGGCTTGCAAAAGTTGCAATATGAGCTCTTTGGGACTGTCTGGTACTTCTGCATCATTGGGAAGTGATATGGATCGTGGCCATATTTCTTACAAATTTTGCACCATAGTCCTCCTGTTGGTAACATATTTGGCATTCCTGCTACCATGTACTATGTGAATGTTGGACATTCATCCTTATGGTGTCCTTCTGTCTTTCATGTGGTACACCAAACAACTTCTTGTTTGTCATTACTTTTTTTCAGGTTTAGTTGGAACATTAAGTTATTCAGATCCTCCTTCAGCTCTTCGATGGATGGATCTGTCTTCTGATATTGGTTTTATTCCAGTTGCAGGGATTCTTGCAGAGCCTCTTCCTATGTCTGAAACACTTTTTGTCATACTGGATATTTCAAGTGTGGTAATAGTGAATTGATGAACAAGTGACTGTGTTGCATGTCTGTCATGAGATATTTCAACTTCCCTTTTAGTCGCTTG
Source organism: Picea sitchensis (assembly GCA_010110895.2). Taxonomy (NCBI): domain Eukaryota; kingdom Viridiplantae; phylum Streptophyta; class Pinopsida; order Pinales; family Pinaceae; genus Picea; species Picea sitchensis. Next base: position 62,427 of record SNQJ01S0072188.1, on the reverse strand, counting down.
AATATTTGGTCAATATCCCATAAGGATTATCCTAGTTTCTGTCTAATTTATATCATCTCATTCATGTATTGTTCCTTTGAACTTGGCTTCTGAAACTCATTTATCAATAGCTTCTTGATATCCACAATCGTTCTAGTTGTCCCTGGTGGATTATTTGTGGCTAAACTCATATACCAATCGAGTGTGTGATCCCTTAGTGTAATCACTAGCTATGCAAGTTTAGTGTCCTTATCTATGATCTGTTTTGGTTCCTATATCTTTTCACAGATAAGAAAGTGCTTCTCTGGGTCCTCCGACACTTCTCCTTTGAATTCTGGTAACCTGATGGTGGGATCGTGTCCTGTCATCCTGAATGTTGAACTACTACCTATGCGTGGTGTAGATACTTGACTAATGATTCCTGAAATGGATCCCCCAGTTGTTTCTCCATGTGTATATGTACTTCCTGTTGTCTTCCTTTTCCCAAAATTCAGTTTTCTAAACAGTGGTGTTCTTTTTGGTGTGTTAGTTGCACACGGGTTTATGGGTTCCACACTGACATTAATATGGATAGGATTGTTTCCTTCTATTCCCGCTCTTGGACCTATCATCTTCCTCTCATATGTTTCATATAGGATTTCCTCATTCTTCTCCACATCTCGAAGATCCTCTACCTCCTCTTCATTACTTGCCAAGCCTTCCCTCGTGGCTATGTCTCTCTTCTTTCTGTTCACCTTGTATAGGTAGGGTACTCCACTATGCATCTTTCGAGCTGTCACCATGATCTGCTTGATATGGTTGTCATCCATCATGACTGGGTCCAAGGCCTCATCTTTCTTTCCTTTATCCTTTTCTCCTTCCATTTCTCCTTTTTCTGTCAGTTCTTCCCCCCTTCCCCCATGCACGCAGGGAAGTTTAGTTGTTTGAATCAATTGTCATTACACCTTTTTTATACAACAAGATCTTAATAGAAGTATACAGTGATATAATATACCTTCCTCGATGCCTGCATAGAAAATATTTCTCTGATGCATTGTACGACGTCACAGTATCTACTATCAATTTTGTTATAAACCCTGCTACAATACTGTCGAGCCAAAAATCTACTACGCGGGTGAATTTGTTATTCACCTACTGTAACTGCGTGATCTGAATTGAGGTCCACTCTAACTGTCGGATCTATTTTGTTGCATGGTTATCCTTCAACCTCAATATCCACTACTACAATAAGTGTGGAAAATCACAGAAAAAGACTTCATGCAGATTAGTAAACACATATTTCTCAAGATATTTGCGCGGTGTTACTCTAGGGTTTTTGTTATCTTTATGTGCAAACTCTAGCTCCTTTGTTTTCAGCCAGATTTCTATCTCTGATTTTATGGGATTCCACGGTCTCAACATCCCCTTCTAGCGACACATTCTCTCACCTTCTTGTTTTCTGATTCAGTATTATTTTGACCTGCCTTTCGCAGATCTTACAAATCTTACATTCTTTTACCAGATCTTTGACATATCCCATATACTCAATCCTATTCTATTCCAACCGAAAATGGAACCATTTGTTGGTTTGTTTATCTGAGTTATACCTTTAACATGATTGACCTAGTTTCAAGTCAGTTGGGATTCCAACAAAGCCTCTAAATATATCGTCCCTCCTGGTAAACCAGAAGGCAACGTAGTACACAGTGTGGACCACAATTCAGATCACGCAGTTACAGTAGGTGAACAACAAATTCACCCGCATAGTAGATTTTTGACTCGACAATATTGTAGCAGGGTTTATAACAGAATTTATAGTAGATATTGTGATGTCGTACAACACATCAGAGAAATATTTTCTACGCGGGCCTCAAGGATTCCAAAGTCTCAACATCCCCTTCTAATGACACATTCTCTCACCTTCTTGTTGTCTGATTCGGTATTATTTTGACCTGCCTTCCGCAGATCTTACAAATCTTACATTCTTTTACCAGATCTTCGACAAATCCCATCTACTCAATCCTATTCTATTCCAACCGAAAATGGAACCATTTGTTGGTTTGTTTATCTGAGTTATACCTTTAACATGATTGACCTAGTTTCAAGTCTGTTGGGATTCCAACAAAGCCTCTAAATCTATCGGCCCTCCTGGTAAACCAGAAGGCAATGCAGTACACAGAGTGCATTTCATAGTCTCACTCGAGATAGTCTTAATGGGTGACTGCAATACTCAAGTGCTTGCAGTCCAATATTGAATGGAGATCTGAGAAGTGTGCACTGAGATTTATATTTAATTATGAAAGCAATATACTATCAATCTCATTCGTGCATGTAATGTAACTAGATCCATGGATTTATTCATACATTATTCTAAGAATTACTCATAAATGGTAAAAGGGACACAAGCATCCAATCACATAACATAGGTTTTACCGTGGTTCACCCCCTCCTAGGATATGTCCACAATGATATGGCTCTCAATCTCTTCTATTATGGTAGGTCCAAAACTACAGCGCCGCACACTTTACAGCTCATTCTCATTCGAGTCGAGATATATTATGAGGTGGACTAAATCAAACTAGGCTCCTCAGCTTGTGATATAACCCTTAAGATCTACCCTTCTGACCTTCTACAACTCAACAACTTAAAAAATTAGGTCGTATGACTGAATTATTACAACCTAGTTACTCCTTCTCGTGTGAGTAACACTCTATCAAAACAAGACTCCATGAAAAACAACCTCTCAAAAAGTATATCCTTCTTTCCTCCTAGGTATCTATATATTCATGTTTCTGGATCATATTCCATTATAATGTATTATAAAAAATCTAACCCTATTGTCGTTAGGTCTTCCATGCATGCACGCGTGCTGCTCTTCCTTCCAACTATTGCTTTCCTTGTGCATGCCTTTCTTCCCAAAATAACCTTTCTTTTTTATTCGACCCACTTCTAATAGTATGAAAAAACTCTGGACATATCCACTTGTATTCATTCAGATTCATAAATTATTACAATGATCAGTACAATTTGTCCCTTTATGCTTCTTCCAACCTCGAATACATCAAAAACTATAATATTTATACAACAATTTTATTTCATTCGGTTTGAACCAATTACACTAAAAATAGAAAATTACAGTTCACAAAATCTTGGATTTGCAGATATCTCTGTAGTTCGGTCCTTTATATTCATCCTTTGAATTCGATTGTATCTTCCTTTGATTTGTTGCCTTTTGGTCGACATCTGGAAATAATTTACTCGGTCCTGGGAAATTACATTTGGTCTTACCCAATCTGACTATTTCCTTCCATTGTAATTCAGAAGGAATCTCATAATCTTCCATTTCTTTCATTAAATTTCCAAGTCAATACAAGTGGCATAAGACATGATAGGTGATTGTCTTAAAATCATTTAAAATTTCAAAATCTGTACTCAGTTTATCAACTAAAGTATCCCCTTTCAAACCTTCTTCTAGGGTTTCAAATTTGAGTTGGTCCATCCTTGATTGATTTAAGAGTGCATTGTATTCTTCTTGATCTTGCAACTTACCTTTACCATCCTAGAATGATGGAATGCCCTTTAGGAACAATTCTTCAAATAAATTCTTGAAATTTTGCACACTTTGTTCCATTTGTGTTGCTTTATTCAGAACTGATTTCAAAAGATCATGTTTGGTAATAATTATTCTGACCCAGATAATCAATGCAGTTTTTTCTTTTACCCCAATGGTCTGAAGATCTACAGGACGAATTGAGTTGAGAAGATTAATGACATTTTGTGCCCATCCAAATGGATTTTTGGCTAAAGTATCACTTACAACAATGCATCTATGCCTGGCCATGATTTCTATATTATCTTTATCATTTACAAAATTCAAATATGATCTAAATTTATTAGCCTCGACAACTATAGAAACCCATATGATATGTTTATCTCCTTCCAGCAAACCTTTACCTCTCAATCTTGAATTCAATTTATTAATCTTATCATGCAAGACTACCTTTTCCTTTTCAACTTGGGATATCTTTTCATCCTTTGTGTGCACTTCCTGCTCCAATTTCTCCATGTTTTCCTTTAACCCTTTGATCTCTCCTTCTTTCAGACTAAATCGTGACATAGCTTGAACAATGTCTTCAGTGGTTGATCTAGTTCCTGCAGCAGGGGCTAAAACCATGGATCTAGTCACCAACTCTACCTTTTCTTGAGACCATTCCATCTTTCCCTTTTCTAGCTACAAAATCTTAGCATTAAAATATGGTGCTTCCTTCCGAAATGTTTCTTTTTCTTACTCTAAAACTAACAAATCTATTGTCTGTGGGTGTGCTATAGCAGGAATCTTCAACTTTTTCTTCAAACTATGAATTATTTTATCTTTTTCATCCAATAAAGACTTCACACCTTGAGGACCTTCAGACTCAAGCCTTTTAATTTGAGTTTACCAAGCTTTGTTGGCTTCTTTTTCCTATCTTAGTTGTCCTTCTAATTTTGTATCTAAGGATGCCATCTTTGAAATTTTCAAACTTAAAATCAAATAATCAGAATACAACAAATCACTAGTCTGCTTGTGGAATTTCACTTTGTCAGGGTAACTTATATCATCATATTTGATTTTAATCTCTGACACTTTATCCTCCTCTGCAAATGCAATATCAAAATTTTTACTTTCAGTATCTCTCATAGCGAACAAGGAAGCTCTATGTTGAGAAACGTTTTCCACTTCAGGAAACAAATCTCTCATTTCACCCAAAGCCACATTTCTTTTTTCAGCATATTGTTTAGCTAGGTCTTCTCTGGACTGATAGGCTATACCAGGTGCTTTACCAAAATAATATTTTTGACTGTGAAAGGATCTTGAGATTCCTTCACTTTCAAGTTGACTTCTTTCCTCAATTTCTACAATGATGGTACCACTTTCCACAGTGTTCAAATTCACTTGATCTCTGGGTCCTTCATCTTCCAAATCTATAATCTGCTTGGCTGAACAATTTTCATCTTCTTTTTAGAAGTTTGTTCAACATCAATATCCATAGTCTTTGGAATGCTTCTTTTGTTGTACACACTGGATTTGGGAATTTTAATCACCCTTTTGAGGAGCTTGTTGTGTTTGGACTTGCTGCAAAGGTGCTTACATCAACACACACTTCCATATTAGCTAGTTTATCCAAGACTTCAACATTCTCATGTTCATAAGGTGAATTTTTATTCATCTATCTTCTCTTGGATATGATCTGATGTGGATCATATTTTCTTCCTTGTATTTCTGAAAAGACAAAGTCTTTGAGTTTTGCCTTAACCTGTGATAAACATGATCTGGACTTAACAACAAAAGGACCAATAACAAAGGGGAATTTAATGTTAGAGGCTCTGTGCAATTTGATGAAGTTCTCTGTCTTAGAGATGATTCTCTGCCTGATGAACTCAAGAAAAAAATTCCTGTGATTTAGGAAAATAGGTAACAAATAAGGAGACTCATGAAAACCATATACTTAGATTACTGTTGAATGCATAAAAAGTACCAAGTCCCTTACTCTATTTTCTGGATTTGGCTACAGGTGAATTTTCATGTTCTCCAAAACTCTGGGTAAAATTGAATTGAAAATCAAAGAATGGATTCTTGACATGACCTTGTTGATGAATATGAGTAAAGTGATTCTTTTACATTGAGTAGATACAAAAGTTGCTTCAGGTATTTCTCCATGGTTACTTGCTAAGAAAATCTTTAACATATATGCATAGTATCTTAAATGTCTCAAAGAGTGGAAATTCACTAGGTTCTTGTGAATGGTTTCAATTGGG
>SNQJ01S0072188.1:0-33426 GCA_010110895.2 Picea sitchensis | reverse complement strand
ACTATGACTCATCAAGATGTACCAACATCATCAACTATACACCTCATGTATGTGCCAACTCATCAACTACTTGTCTCAACCATGTACCCAACATGTACCTCAACCAAAATCCCTCATCAATTCCATCATCCAAATCTGATTTGTAACTCTTTAATAGAACTGGTGTATATGATCACATACATGCAAACCTTCCTTAACTTAGAAAGCATCATCAAAAGGATTTATCCTCCCTTGAATTTCGGCCTTGTTTACTTCACCTTCCCTCTAAAATTCGGCTTAGATATCCTTTGGTTACCTCAGTCACCTGTAGATATTCAATATTCTCAAGTGTTATTAAAATGAGAGAGCCTTGCCTCTTATTTATACTTTCATGTATCTTCCTCAAGGTTACATTTTAACCATCTTAACCCACTTTCCTTATTTTATGGTTAACCCACTTCTAACCACTTGTAAACTTAGTAATTTCTCCATTAACTTTATTATTTAAATAATTTATTTTGTATTCACTTTGACTTATGGTATACTCATCACTTCACTTTATTATTTACCTTCTAAAATCTCTTAAACCACTTTGACTACTTTGACCTTTTGGGGCTTCTAGATGACTCATGAGGTTTCTCCAACTTCACATGGCCATAACTCTCTAACCGTGAGGAGTTATGTGACGTTCCACATACCACTGGAAATGAAATGACATGTACTATCCATATAGAATATTCTTACCTACAAATATATCAAAACTCATACCATTATCCATCAAACAAACTTGGGTCCATTACACAAACCTTTCTCCAACTTCACATGGCCATAACTCTCTAACCGTGAGGAGTTATGTGACGTTCCACATACCACTGGAAATGGCATGACATGTACTATCCATATAGAATATTATTACCTTAAAATATATTAAAACTAATACCATTATACATCAAACAAACTTGGTTTCATTACCCAAAACTTTGTGCTACCGAAATTTGCTACTGGACTTTCTCCAAGGGTTGAGATCCATCACTAAGGGTTGACATAAATCTACAATATCACTCTCCAATGGTTGACATCAATGAAAACCAAAAATCCATACCAACTATCCATCAAACTAAGCCAATTATCTGATAATCTCCCCCTTTGGCATTGATGGAAACACTTAGTCATGATAAAATTCATGCTTATACTCCTCATCAATGTTTTTATCTCTCCCCATTTGACATCAATGGAAAAGGGTATCTACCTTTGGGGCTGCTCCCCCTAACTGAACTCTCCTTGGGGATTCTCCCCCTATCTGCATGCCTTTGTGCTCTCTCTCCAAGAATTTCTATCCTACATCTGATAAATCTCTACCCCTTTGTCATCAATGGAAAAGGTGTCTTTCCATCTGGGGTTTCTCCCCCTAACTGAACTGCCCTTGCGGATACTTCCCAAGATTGAAATTTTCCTGAAACTAATCTCCCAACCTGAACTTTCCTCTTTATGGTGCTTCCTCATGTAAATCTAAGACACATAAGATAAGCATTCAAAAGCATTCATTTTGGAGTAGAAATTACTCTGAGTCTATGGCGAAGATACTCAAAGGCTTCCCGTGGAAGCAGTTTTGTAAATATGTTTGCTACTTGTTCTTTTGTGCCCACATATTCAACTATGATTTTCTTCTCTGGAACTTGTTCCCCTAGAAAATGATACTTGATTTGAATGTGCTTCATTTTGGAGTGCATCAACGAGTTCTTAAGATACTGATGGCACTTGTATTATCAAAATAGATTGGAATGGGATCACCATACTCAACTTGTATATATGTCAGAGTTTGTTTCATCCATAGAACCTATATACAACATGTTGTTGTTGCAATATACTTTCCCTCGGCTGTAGATAAGGATATTGATGATTGTTTCTTGCTTATCCATGATACTAAACACTCACCCAAGTAGAACTCTGCTTTACTAATGCTTCATCGGTGATCAATGCAACCTACCCAATCTGCATTTGTGTAGGCAATAAGTGATAGATCCTTTCCTTTTGGATACCATAATCCAAACTCTTATTTTCCTTTGAGATATCTGAAAATCCTCTTCACTACTAATACATGTGATTCCTTTGGTGCTGCTTGAAATCGTGCCACCTGTCCAACTGCCTCCATTACATCTGGTCTGGATGTTGTCACATATAGTAAGCTACCAATCATTGACGTGTATTTCCTTTGGTCTATAGACTTTGAATCATCATATTTTCTCAACTTGCAACTGGTTTGCATAGGAGTGGTAACTAGTTTGCAATATTCCATTCCAAACCTCTTTAGCATTTCTCTGATATGCTTAGTTTGAGAAATAAAAATTCCTTGGTTGCTTTGACATATCTGAAGACCTAGAAAGAAGGATAGTTCTCCAAATAATGAAATTTAAAATTCATTTTGCATATCCTTTGCAAATTTTCAGCTTAACCTGTCATTAGTACTTCCAAAAACAATATCATCAACATAAATTTCAATTAATAAAATACTACCTTGAGTTACCTTGATGTAGAGTTTGTTGTTTGCACTTCCTTTCCATAGTTCGTAGGGAGTTTTGTCATTTTTGTTTATGAGAATTACTCTATTTTGAATGTGAACTATTATATGCACTGCATGTGTCCAAAAAATATCTGTCAATTTGGAATCCATTAGCATTGTTCGAGCCATTTCCTGTGTAATTATCATTTATTACGATAATGTTCCTTTGTCTCTGAACCACTCTCTGAACCAATCTATGAATCCATGCTCTCATCCACTGTCATATATTTGTCCAAACCTACTAAGTATTCTTATGAATCCATATCTATCCATACTTTCCAAGACTCTACTTGCGCAACTATCCATAATGTTGACCTATTTATCACTATACTATCATGAAGTCTTGATTAATCTATCAAGTTGTACTTATGCTAATGGACTGCTCTAGATCTGTCTTCTCAAAATATGCACGCTACTCAAAGGATGGTTCTTTGGTTTGTCGCAACTATTGCATAGGCTCCCCCTGTCTAATATTCATATTACCTGGGAGTCTCTAAGCCGGACGGCTCAGAATAATTCCTGCTCTGATGTGTATTCATCATATCTTCATTGGTAGATTCATCATCATCTTCTTTGGTAGATTCATCATCTCTCTGACCTTTGCCTTCTTTCTTTCTGTCTGTCGATTCATCTTTCACTACAATGCATGAAAGTACAATCTCTTGAACCTGTTCATTATTTACCTGTCCTTATTTTCTTTCAGTTATTTTCCAAACCTTTCTGTATCCGACATCTTTCTTTATCTCTGTAGAATTTTCTTCATCTCGTTTTATTTCCAATATTGCGATCTCTGGGACCTGGTCTTTGTTCACCTGTTCTTCGTGTTTTCTTATCCACACTTTCTTACATCTGATATCAGTGTTATATTTCATGGAAGTATCGATCATGCTTCTACAATCACTAGCTATGTGTCCATAGTTATGACATTTGTAATATTCAATGTTACGTGGGGCCACATAGGCATTTCTTGCTTGCACATTTCTTTTATAATCCCTGCAATCTACAACCTTATGTCCAAATTTAGTACAATAAAAACAATGACCATAAAATAAATTTGCATACCTGGGAGTGAATGATCTTCTTTGTGGCGTAGTCCTTTTGAATTTTTGCCTTGACTGATCATGATCATGATTGAAGCTTCTTTGTGGCTTGAACATGGATGGTATTCTTGAATATGTATCTTCAATAGTTTTCTTATATTCTGGTTGACCATTATTCCTTCCTTTGAGTACTTCTACATAACTCTTTCTATTTTCTTCAATTTTCTTTTCTAGCAACCTAGAGTGCTTCTCTTCATTCTCTATAATTGATGTGGATGTTTCTGTGTCTTCAACGTTCTTGTTGAGCTTGATGATTTTACTTCTCAATGTGTCAAATTCTTCTTCAAGCTTCTCAACCTCTTCTTCTTTCTTCATTATCTGAGACTTCATGACTTCTTATGTTCTCTTTGCTTCTTCAAGCTCAATTTTTAATGTGATTATTTCTTCTTCAATTCCTTTCTCTTCTTAACCAAACTCTACCTCAAGCTAGTTTAGATCATTAGTTCTTTCCTTAAGATGATATGTCATTATATTCTCTCTGATTTCTTCTTCTTCCTTCTGTGCTTCTATGTTGGCTTCCAAATACTTCTTTTGATATTCAAGTTTTTCTTCGATATTTCTAGCTTCTTCTAGCTGAGTTCTTAAGTTCTCGATGACCTGTTGGTCTTCTTCAAAAATGTGAACACTTTCCTTTTGACTCATCAATTCTTTCTTGAGTGACTTGTTTTCTTCTCTTAGTTCATCTAAAGAACTAATCAATTATGCTTCATAATTGTCTTCCTTTTCAATTAGTTTTTCTGTCTCATTTCCTTCATGGCATTCTATTTCAAGATGTACACATTTTTCACAATTAAAGAAAAACAATATACCTTTGGTGATTATGTACTCTTCATCTTATGAATCTGTTTGACATGGTGAACATAATTCTTCTTGATCTATATCTACATATTCTTTGGCATTTTCTGAATCTGCGATGGGTGAAGAATATATGTCATGTAACTTATCTCAAAGTTCTTTAGTTGATGAAAATTTACCAACCTTTTCTCTTACTGGATTAGGTAATCCTTCCCAAATGAAATCCATTGCTATTTTTTTATTCTTCTTCAATTCCTTCTTGGCTATAGTCTTTTCCCTTTTTGAACTATAATATCATGTAACAACTAATAGTCAAATATAATGTCCCTGTGCCTGTAAAAATATTTTTGTCCTTCTGCTCCACATCGCATACTTAAAACCATTTTGACCATTAAACATTGGTACTCCATTCTCAAAATAATCCATGATCTCCTTCCAGTGGTTAAACGGTTTCCTAAAGGAACTAGCTCGGATACCAATTGTTGGATTACTAAGAGGGGGGGTGAATCAGTAATAAAGCAAATTAATCCTTTTTCACCATAAAATGCAAGTGTTATATCAATGTATCATTATCATTCAATAGTTTCATAGTAAATAAAAAATGAAAAAATGAGGAATCACACACATACACAGTACACCAGTGTTTTACGTGGAAACCCAAAGCAGGAGAAAACTACAGAATGATTTTTCTTATATGTCTTTAAGAATTACATTCATTGGAAGCACTAACTTCCTTTGTTTTCTAGCTACAACTGGAAGTAGGCTCCAACCCCCTATTTTCTCAAGCTACAACTTGAAGGAAGCTCCAACTCCCAAATTCTCTGGCTACAACCAGAAGGTGGTTACAACCACTGGTCCTTGCCCCATCCAATCGCCCTGACGTATAATTAGAATGATGGAACCACTATCACACTATCATTGTGAGATATACTGTTGTAAACCTATACCAATCAACCTTCCCCAAACAACCTGTACCAATAACCTACACCATGCATAAACCATGCATCAACCTATACCTCAACCTGTAATCAACATGTACCATAAACAAGTGCATCAACCATGCACCAACCTGTACCAAACAACATGTAATCAACCTGTACCATAAACAAGTGCATCAACCATGCACCAACTTGTACCTCAACCTGTAACATCAATGAGTGCATCAACCATGCACCAATTATGTACCAATCATGTATCAACTACTCATCAACTATGACTCATCAAGATGTACCAACATCATCAATTATACACCTCATGTATGTTCCAACTCATCAACTACTTGTCTCAACCATGTACCCAACATGTACCTCAACCAAAAACCCTCATCAATTTCATCATCCAAATATGATTTGTAACTCTATAATATACCTGGTGTATATGATCACATACCTACAAACTTTCCTTAACTTAGAAAGCACAATCAAAAGAATTTATCCTCCCTTGAATTTCGGCCTTCTTTAATTCACCTTCCCTTTGAAATTCGACTTAGATATCCTTTGGTTACCTCAGTCACCCATAGATATTCAATATTCTCAAGTTTTATTAAAATGAGAGAGCCTTTCCTCTTATTTATACTTTCATGTAGCTTCCTCAAGGGGTTACCTTTTAACCATCTTAACCCACTTCTAACCACTTGTCAACTTAGTAATTTCTCCATTAACTTTATTATTTAAATAATTTATTTTGTATTCAAATTGAATTATAGTAAACTCATCACTTCACTTTATTATTTACCTTCTAAAATATCTTAAACCACTTTTACTACTTTGACCTTTTGGGGCTTCTAGATGACTCATGAGGGTTCTCCAACTTCACATGGCCACAACTCTCTAACCGTGAGTAGTTATGCGATGTTCCACATACCACTGGAAATGGAATGAAATTTACTATCCATATAGAATATTATTACCTACAAATATATCAAAACTTGTACCATTATCCATCAAACAAACTTGGTGTTGTAACAGATATTAAATTCGACTAGTACAAATCGGTTCTCATTTATTCACATTAACAAGGGGTTTTGGAATTGGACTTTTTGGTCGTGGTCGTTACCGAGTCATTACTGAGAGGACTCGAAATGGAGACTGGATAGAAAATGGATATAATAGCAACCTTTGCACTCACAAAGAGGACAATGCAGATTTCCACACTGATGATATCTTGTTTTGAGATCCCAACACTATTATAGGCAGTGAAGTATGCAGGCAGATCATTTTCATGCCTATCCCTATAACAATTCCCATCTGCTTCCGTGAACAGTGGACTTAATTTCATCTTTTGAGGCAAGTTCTGCAAGTGAATTAACTGCAGCTAGTCCACATCGATTTTCTCTTTCTCCACAGCAAAGCAATGTTGGATCTATTATGTTTTCCATAGCTCAGATTAGCAAAATGACTCACAATTTTTCACCATCATTAAAGATTGGTCAAGGAGGATTTGGAACAGTTTATAAAGGTCAGTTGGATAATGGCCAAGTTGTTGCTATCAAACGAGCTAGGAAGGATACATTTGAGACACGTCTAACAATAGAATTCAGGGATGAAGTTGGAATGGTGGCTAGAATAGGAGCATTTGAACCTTGTGAGACTGATTGGAGTTTGTAAGGAGGAGAAAGAACGTATTCTTGTAACTGAGTATGTTACCAATGGCACTTTAAGAGAGCATCTAGATGGGAAACGAGGAACATTTTTTGGACTTATCAACACGCTTGGACATAGAAATTGATGTTGCACATGCCCTCACATATCTTCACCTATATGCAGATCAGTAGATAATTCATCGAGATGTAAAATCTTCAAACATTCTCTTGGCCGAAAATTTCCAGGCTAAGGTTGCTGACTTTGGATTTTCGATTGCTATTGAAGTAGCTCCGGGGACCTTTGATTGTTCAGTTATCTGATCGTCGATCTAGCATAGTGAAACATGCATAACATTTATCGAGCTTGTTGTCAAAGGAGCTATTAGGAGATTTTGAGGCTTGTGTTGAATTGCTTATACCGGTTCTCTTTAAACTTGTTGTTATAATAGTTCTTGTCATTTCCAAATTAGCCAATAATTGCATAAAGACAATGTTGCGTAAACTGTAAAGTTGTTCGCATTCTTCCTCGCATCGTGGATTGTGCTAAGAATGATCGTTCCAGGTGTTGCGATTATGCATTGTTGGTGCTAGAATATTGGGTTGATGCTTCTGAAATACAACGTTCAGTTGATCTTTATAAAGACCTCACAAAGTGTTGCGTGGGAGATGTTATGAGTAAGGTTCGTTCTATGGCAAGAACATGTTATCGCATGTTTGCAAAAACCTGGCCAGAGCGCTCACGATGCCTTTTTTTCAAGTTTTGATGCTGTGATTCAGAGACTTATAAATGAGGAGGAAGGAGGTATTCATAAGAGATACGTTTCTCCATCAATTCATGACAAGGGTACACAACCCTCAAGGAATCTAGTACTGGAAAACCCAAATACACAGTCTTCTATAACTTTAGCACACCCAGGATATGGGACCTCTGCTATTGTGGCCATGGATCGGACCCCAACTTCATCATCAGTGCCATCTTTGCCTATAACTGAGAATTCACTCATGTCACAGAGAAAGATTTATGAACAAGCTCCCGAAAGAAGCTTTGAAAGTGTTCTTCAAGCCAACAAACAACAAGTTAATGCCATTGAAATTATGTTGAGAGGCTTAGACTCTTTGGAGAAAGGGAGTGTTTCTACAGTTTCACAATCTGTTACCAGGGATCCAAGGAATGAAGTTGGAAGAAGTTATCGAAGGATGCATTCTTCTGTTTGTCCTACCCGTTCTGGAGTTGATCCCCCATCAGCACGTGATCCACCTTTTTCGGCTTTCGTTTCTGCAACAAGATAAGAATCGCCAGTGAATAAGAAGTGACATTGTCGATTGGATGACCGGGTTGATCGAGAGTGGGTATCGAAGAAAGAGAATCTAAATAGCAGCATGCTAAGTGAAAGCGGCTACGTTCTAAAATTAGTGAAGCATTGGAGGAGAAATTAAAAGTTTTGATTATTAAAATCTACTGTGCACCAAAATTAGATTACTCTAGATCGGATGAAGTGGAAAAGGTCGGGGAATAACCCGAAGGGAATAATTAGGTCAACATTTTCGCATCGAGAGGAATTATCAATGCTCAGCAATGAGAAGCGATTTGTAGCAGTTGAAGCGCACAGGGCCCGTGGCGAGATGAGCGAATGATGATTCTGGTAGCTTCGTGTTAAGCCCAAGAATTTGGTGGAACATTTTGCCTGGCGATTTCATGTGTGTCTATAAAGGGAATATACATGGAGTAGTGATAGGGAAATGGTTCCCATCCAGCAGAAGGATGTTCGTCTCCTACGAATTTGTCTCATTGACGAACACTCAAACATCATAGCAATTGATTTCAATACCATTGATTTCAGAAGATATGGCTCCTGCTACAAAGGTTTGTTTTGAGGGAATTGCTTCAGTGAAGAGTGGAATATTATTGCTGGAAAGTCGATCATTAAATGTATTGGGGGGTTATGTGCAATCTCTTTACGAGGAATGGGAAATAGAGCGTAAATATTCAGTATTTTCTGAGGAATGGGAAATAGAGCGTAAATATTCAGTATTTTCTTGTTCTTCATTGAATTCATCTCAAGTTCAAGGCTCATCAGGTCCGCCGCCTTTCGAAAGGTTGAACATTGGAACATCTCCAGCACAAAGTAGTCATAAGGCAGAATTGCAACTTCACAAGTCACACGGTTATCACAGGGTGATATCACAACGAGATAAACCAATAGTGTCAAAGTTGACCAACGAGAGCACCAACACAGATGTGATGAAGCAGGGTGTTGCTACTGTGAACCCTGGTGGAAAACTACTTGATACAAGCACATATAAAATGAAAAATAATGTTGGTCCTTTGAAGAATGGGAATATAACCACAGAACGAGTGAGAATAGGATATGAAGTGTACCGGCCAAAAGCATCCCAGCACAAACCAGTAGAGAGCTTGCAGTTATGTGCAAAATCACTGGAAAATGCTTCTATTGGCTCTGATACAGAAACAAACTTACTCACAGGGAATCAAAAACCAAAGTTTTCTGAAGCAGACATAAAATCTACTGACATTAAAACCAACAGTATGCCAGCTGAATTGAGAAAAACTGACGATGGTGATCATTCAGATAATGAAGGTGTGAATGACAAAGAAAGCCAACAGGTTGAAGACCCCGATGATAGTGAACATTTGAAGGTTTGAATGGCGAAGAAGGTCTCTTGTAGGAGTTGATATGGACGACCCTTCAACTGTAGATACTGGGCCATGACTCCAACGATGTAACCAGATACAAGAAATCATTCCAAGGGATGATTCGAGGTTGACAGAGTGAGCATTTGGGAGAGATTTTGGAGTTGTTTTACCATCTGGGCCACACAATGAAATAGGGTCGCACAATGAAATAAGAGAAAGAAAAGAAACAACAGCCTTCTGGTATGCATTGGGGGTAAAGCTACATCAAGTCCATGCAAAGGCATCGATATTACATAGGTAGAGATAAGTGCAGATGAAGAGGAAATCAATTTACATCCATTGGAGCTTTCTATTTCTGAACAAGTTTTTTGCCAGCACACACCAATGTTTGTAACTGCAGAACATCTTCCAGTCGCCGAGTCCAGAAGACAAAACGTTTCAGATTCCTGGAACACAAAGAGTTTTTATTTTTCCTTTTAAAAAAAAGACTGATGTAGTTAACGTAGAGGAGAGACAGCCCAGGAGCCTGGAGAGGCTGGGTTTGTAATGCATTTTTTTATCAAATATAGAACAGAGTTTCAAGAGATTCTACACTTTGTCACTGTCTAATTCTATTTGCTTCATGTGTTATTGTTTATGAAGTTTTCATCACTGTTTTTTCTGCCTTATGTTCGTTATTTCATCTTGTAATGGTTACAATTCAGTACAACCTCTGTTGTAGCTATTTTGAATTATCCTTAATGTGCAGTTTTTCCTCTGTTTTGCCGTGAGTAGAACAAGACCTACGCCTTAATCGTTTTTGCCTCATTTACAAGTTTTATTTGTTCGCGGCCTTTCCTCTGTCTTTCTATGAGTGAGACAAGACMTGCGTTCAGATATTTGAAGTTTCAGCGTTATTTCTTCTATTGAAAGAAAGACCAGATGCTTGGCTTTTTCTTTCAGTTTTGTTCATCCCTATCTGCTATCCATCCTCATGATATTTTAAAATGAATTAGACAAACGAGGTCATGACTTTTGTTTCTGATCTATAAATGAGTGGAATGACCATTTTGGACCTGGTTCTAGAAGCCTCCTATGACTGACCGATCAACAAGATTTATTTCTTTTAAAATGTGCTAAGGCTTGGCTCTTTCATAGCCTAGAGTCAACTCTTGCGACCACATTTTCTGGTGCCGCTGCCGGGGATGGAGGACGAAGTTATCTTCCCTGGGGTACAACAAAGTTCAGATCTATCTCTTGATGGTGAACAAGGGATAGGCATTCAATTGGTTGTGATCATTCACCTGGCGACTCCTTGGTTCATAGACTCTACATGATTTTATTGGCGACTCCACTGGTCTCAAATGTCGAACTCGTTCGCTGCTTGAATTGCTGCAAGGTTTGCTCCTCTGGACTTTGAAAATGTTTATGGATTTCCAAACACTGTTCCAGACATTAAAATTTGGGGGGATATCCTTCCTAAATTTGGAGAAGATGAGGATGACAATCCTGGTCAACATTTGTTTGAATTCTACAAGCTCATGGAAGAATTAAATATACATCATGAAGATGTCCTCATGAAATTGTTTATGTTTTCATTGGAAAAAGATGCTAGACTTTGGTATAAATATTTACCCCATTCCAGTATTCCTTCATTGAAATGTTTTCACACACTTTTTCATCAACATTGTAAGAGGATATATTCTGTTGAAATCCTTTTTGAATATTGTTGTGATACAAGTCCTCTTGGGGAGGAGGAAGAGAAAATAGAAATTTCTCAAGTTGATGAAGATGAGCAGTATGAGGAGGAGTTGGCTCATAAGGATGCCAGATCTTGTGAACTTACTCAAGAAGAAGATATTAGGCATCACAATCAACCTGCAAAAGAGATGGAAAGGAATGATTGTTGTTTCATTCAGGAAATACAGAGACCACCTTCTCCTTTAACTAAGGAAGAGAAGCGTCTGCCCCTGCACAACTATGTTGCAGCCCCTACTCACACAGATTTACAGCTCTCACACACTCCCGGATATGAGTGTCAAATTTCTTCCATCTCTGAAAATGCAAATCTATTTTTAAATGGTGACAGTCATCTATTCCATGGAACTTTACAACAAGTTAGCGAACCTGTTTATGACGATTCCCTGCCAGAAGATCAGATTTTAGACTCTGCTTTGTTTCATGAAAAAGATATGGCTACCATGTTCAATGATCCTGACCATCATGAATCAGAACATAAAGTAGTCATGGATGTTTTAAAACCTCAGTATGATATGTTTTTCCAAGACCCTTTTGATGAGCTTTTAGATTCATTTAATGGAGGAGTATGCTATGTCATGAACATTTGGTCACAAGGATTGATGAAAGGTTCGAAAATCTATGATCACCAACAGGTCAGTTGGGAGTGGTCGGTTTCCTTTTTCAACTTGCTCGAAGAAAGTGTGAGAAAGTTTCAAATAAGTAGGCAATTATTGGATTGGCTTCACTAGCATTTTCGTATCATTTGATTATGGAAATCTTTCAGCAGTTAGAGTAGGTGATGTATATAAATAAGCTTCACTTCAAGCATTAGATTACATTGATAGTATTCAATATGTTTTCAATTCAGTTTTGAATCCAATATGGTTTTGACATAAAGCATTATGATTCCATAGCCCAATGGATGAATAAGCAKTTTTTCATTCCGCAAAAATGCAAGTAAAGGGACARCGWTCAGKATTTGATAAGTATGATTTCAGGAAGCCAAATGGATGAAGGCACTTGGTCTACAGTTCTTGGCACTTTCAAGAAAGCACCATCCCTAGTTGGAGCCAATGTTGTAACATATATTAAATTCGACTAGTACAAATCGGTTCTCATTTATTCACATTAACAAGGGGTTTTGGAATTGGACTTTCTGGTCGTGGTCGTTACCGAGTCATTACTGAGAGGACTCGAAATGGAGACTGGATAGAAAATGGATATAATAGCAACCTTTGCACTCACAAAGAGGACAATGCAGATTTCCACACTGATGATATCTTGTTTTGAGATCCCAACACTATTATAGACAGTGAAGTATGCAGGCAGATCGCTTTCATGCCTATCCCTATAACAATTCCCATCTACTCCCGTGAACAGTGGACTTAATTTAATCTTTTGAGGCAAGTTCCGCAAGTTAACTAACTGCAGCTAGCCCACATCGATTTTCTCTTTCTCCACAGCAAAGCAATGTTGGATCTATTATGTTTTCCATATCTCAGATTAGCAAAATGACTCGCGATTTTTCACCATCATTAAAGATTGGTCAAGGAGGCTTTGGAGCAGTTTATAAAGGTCAGCTGGATAATTGCCAAGTTGTTGCTATCAAACGAGCTAGGAAGGATACATTTGAGACACGTCTAACAGCAGAATTCCGGAATGAAGTCAGAATGGTGGCTAGAATAGGAGCATTTGAACCTTGTGAGACTGATTGGAGTTTGTAAGCAGGAGAAAGAACGTATTCTTGTAACTGAGTATGTTACCAATGGCACTTTAAGAGAGAATCTAGATGGGCAACGAGGAACATTTTTGGACTTATCAACACACTTGGACATAGCAATTGATGTTGCACATGCCCTCACATATCTCCACCTATATGCAGATCAACAAATAATTCATCGAGATGTAAAATCTTCAAACATTCTCTTGGCCGAAAATTTCCGGGCTAAGGTTGCTGACTATGGATGCTTTCCATCTCTATTGAAGCAGCTCGTGGGACCTTTGACTGTTCAGTTATCTGATCGTCGATCTAGCATAGTGAAACATGCATAACATTTATCGAGCTTGTTGTCGAAGGAGATATTAGGAGATTTTGAGGCTTGTGCTGAATTGCTTATACCAGTTCTCTTTAAACTTGTTGTTATAATAGTTCTTGTCATTTCCAAATTAGCCAATAATTGCATAAAGACAATGTTGCGTAAACTGTAAAGTTGCTCGCATTCTTCCTCGCATCGTGGATTGTGCTAAGAATGATCGTGCCAGGTGTTGCGATTATGCATTGGTGGTGCTAGAATATTGGGTTGATTCTCCTGAAATACAACGTTCAACTGATCTTTATAAAGACCTCACAAAGTGTTGTGTGGGAGATTCTATGAGTAAAGTTCGTTCTATGGAAAGAACATGTTATCGCATGTTTGCAAAAACCTGGCTAGAGCGCTCACGACGCCTTTTTTTCAAGTTTCGATGTTGTGGTTCAGAGACTTATAAATGAGGAGGATGGAGGTATTCATAAGAGATATGTTTCTCCATCAATTCGTGACAGGGGTACACAGCCCTCAAGGAATCTGGTATTGGCAAACCCAAATACACAGTCTTCTGTAACTTTAGCACACCCAGGATATGGGACCTCTGCTATTGTGGCCATGGATCAGACCCCAACTTCATCATCAGTGCCATCTTTGCCTATAACTGGGAATTCACTCATGTCACAAAGAAATCTTTCTGAACAAGCTCCCGAAAGAAGCTTTGAAAGTGTTCTTCAAGCCAGCAAACAACAAGTTAATGCCATTGAAAGTATGTTGAGAGGCTTAGACTCTTTGAAGAAAGGGAGTGTTTCTACAGTTTCACGGTCTATTACTAGGGATCCAAGGAATGAAGTTGGAAGAAGTTATCGAAGGATGCATTCTTCTATTTTTCCTGCCCGTTTTGGAGTTGATCCCCCATCTGCACGTGATCCACCTTTTCCAGCTTTCATTTCTGCAACAAGATAAGAATTGCCCGATGCGAATAGAGGTGGCATTGTCAGTGGATGACCTAGGGTTGATCGAGGGCTGGGTATCCAAAGAAAGAATCTACATAACGCATGCTAAGTGAAACGACTACCGTTCCCAAAATTAGTCGAAACGTATGGAGCAAAATTAAAGTTTTGATTAAAAATCTCTGCACGCCAAGAGTCGTTACTCTTGTCCAGATGGGCAGAGAAAAAAGGTCAGCGAATAACCAGAGAATATTCAGGTAGCGTTTTCTCATCAGAGGAATTATCAATGCTCCACTTGACGAAACGATTTGTAAAGGTTTGGAGAACTTCTACAGGCCACGACAGATGAGCCAGATGATGATTCGTAACCCCCTACGTGGTCGCCCGAGCAATTTTGTGGAACAATTTGACGCAGAGATTTCAGATTGTGTCTATAAGGAATATACGTCAGAGTAGTGATAGGGAAATGGTTCC
Source organism: Picea sitchensis (assembly GCA_010110895.2). NCBI lineage: Eukaryota > Viridiplantae > Streptophyta > Pinopsida > Pinales > Pinaceae > Picea > Picea sitchensis. The sequence continues at coordinate 18,585 of SNQJ01S0072188.1, read as the reverse complement.
CAGCCAGCAGAAGGATGGTCGTCTCCTACGAATTTGTCTCACTGACAGACACTCAAACATCACAACAATTGATTTCAATACCATTGATTTCAGAAGATATGGATCCTGGTACAAAGGTTTGCTTCGAGGGAATCGCTTCAGTGAAGAGTGGAATATTATTGCTGGAAAGTTGATCATTAAATGTATTGGGGGGTTATGTGCAATCTCTTTACGAGGAATGGAAAATAGAGCATAAATATTCAGTATTTTCTTGTTCTTCATTGAATTCATCTCAAGTTCAAGGCTCATCAGGTCCGCCGCCTTTCGAAAGGTTGAACATTGGAACATCTCCAGCACAAAGTAGTCATAAGGAAGAATTGCAGCTTCACAAGTCACACGGTTATCATGGGGTGATATCACAAAGAGATAAACCAATAGTGTCAAAGTTGACCAATGAGAGCACCAGCACAGATGTGATGAAGCAGGGTGATGCTACTGTGAACCCTGGTGGAAAACTACTTGATACAAGCACATATCAAATGAAAAATAATGTTGGTCCTTTGAAGAATGGGAATATAACCACAGAACGAGTGAGAATAGGATATGAAGTGTACCAGCCAAAAGCATCCCAGCACAAACCAGTAGAGAGCTTGCAGTTATGTGCAAAATCACTGGAAAATGCTTCTATTGGCTCTGATACAGAAACAAACTTACTCACAGGGAATCAAGAACCAAAGTTTTCTAAAGAAGACATAAAATATACTGACATTAAAACCAACAGTATGCCGGCTGAATTGAGAAAAAATGACAATGGCGATCATTCAGATAATGAAGGTGTGAATGACAAAGAAAGCCAACAGGTTGAAGATCCCGATGATAGTGAACATTTGAAGGTTTGAATGGTGAAGAAGGTCTTTTGCAGGAGTTGATATGGACGACCCTTCAACTGTAGATACTGGGCCACGACTCCAGCAATGTAACCAGGTACAAGAAATCATTCCAAGGGATGATTCGAGGTTGACAGAGCGAGCATTTGGGAGAGCTTTTGGAGCTGTTTTACCATCTGGGCCGCACAATGAAATAAGAGAAAGAAAAGAAACAACATCCTTCTGGTATGCATTGGGGGTAAAGCTACATCAAGTCCATGCAAAGGCATCGATATTACAGAGGTAGAGATAAGTGCAGATGAAGAGGAAATCGATTTACATCCATTGGAGCTTTCTATTTCTGAACGAGTTTTTTGCCAGCGCACACCAATGTTTGTAACTGTAGAACATCTGGCAGTCGCCGAGTCCAGAAGAAAAAATGTTTCAGATTCCTGGAACACAAAGAGTTTTTATTTTTCCTTTTAAAAAAAAGACTGATGTAGTTAACACAGAGGAGAGACAACCCAGGAGCCTTGAGAGGCTGGGTTTGTAATGCATTTTTTTATCAAATATAGAACAGAGTTTCAAGAGATTCTACACGTTGTCACTGTCTAATTCCGTTTTCTTCATGTGTTATTGTTTCTGAAGTTTTCATCACTGTTTTTTCTGCCTTATGTTCGTTATTTCAGCTTGTAATGGTTACAATTCAGTACAACCTCTGCTGTAGCTATTTTGAAGCATCCTTAATGTGCAGTTTTTCCTCTGTTTTGCCGTGAGTAGAACAAGACCTGCGCCTTAATCGTTTTTGCCTCATTTACAAGTTTTATTTGTTCACAGCCTTTCCTCTGTCTTTCTATGAGTGAGACAAGACCTGCATTCAGATATTTGAAGTTTCAGTGTTATTTCTTCTATTGAAAGAAAGACCATATGCTTGGCTTTTTCTTTCAGTTTTGTTCATCCCTATCTGCTATCCATCCTCATGATATTTTAAAATGAATTAGACAAACGAGGTCATGCCTTTTGTTTCTTATCTATAAATGAGTGGAATGACCACTTTGGACCTGGTTCTAGAAGCCTCCTATGACTGACCGATCAACAAGATTTATTTCTTTTAAAATGTGCTAAGGCTTGGCTCTTTCACAACCTAGAGTCAACTCTTGCGACAACACTTGGGTCTATTACCCAAACCTTTCTCCAACTTCACATGGCCATAACTCTCTAACCATGAGGAGTTATGTGACATTCCACATACCACTGGAAATGGAATGACATGTACTATCCATATAAAATAGTCTTACATTCAAATATATTAAAAATCATACCATTATACATCAAACAAACTTGGGTCCATTACCCAAAGCCTTTTGCTACCGAAATTCGCTTGGGTCCATTACCCAAACCTTTGTGCTACCGGAATTCGCTACCAAACTTTCTCCAAGGGTTGACATCAATCACTAAGGGTTGAAATCAATATAAAATATCACTCGCCAATGGTTGACATCAATTACAACCAACAATCCATACCAATTGTCCATCAACCTAAGCCAATTGTCTGACAACTTTATCTTTCTCCATCACACTCTAGAGATATTTCATGCCCAAACTTCACATCCATATAAAATAATAGGAGTAGTGAAAGTATCAAAGAAGAGTTTTTAATTATCCCATATCCAAAGATATATTGATTTGCAATTTTTTTCAAGCCCATAATAATCCTTACACCCTCCATTTATCCTTTTCTCAATGTTATAATTCCAGTTGAGCTTGTGATGAATATCGATACCAAGATATTTGTATGAAGGAAATTCCTCCAATTTGTTGTTGTCATATAATAAAGTATTGTAGGTGATATTATTGGATTGAATTATCATAACTTTTGTTTTGTTAGTATTATCATTCATGCATGTGTTAGAAAAACAGGATCGTGGAGCAATAAAATAAAACAAATGCGGAAATAAAACACATAAGATACACAATACAATAGAGACATAGATATACATGGTTCACCCAGTGTGGGCTATGTCCACCAAAGAAATTTCCAGGTCCTTCCTTTATTATTATCCAACAAATGAAGGGATACAACCTACAACACACCCATTGTAACTTCCTCTTCTTTCTCTCACAGTCTCCTCACTCAGAATACAATATTTGCAATAATCCATAGTCGCAATATATTTCCCTCATAAAAGAGGGTTTCCTTCTAGGGAAAACAAACCCTAACATAACTTCTATCGTAAGATCTGTGACCTTATAATCAATGGTCTAGATTTACTATGAAATTAGAATATACATTTACAAGGCAATTTTTCCTTCGAGGGCTTCACCCCCGAACCCCCGCCAAGGGCCCGCTTGCCCTCGGACCCTGCAGGGGGGGTAAATTCCCCTGCACTCCCCCGCGTGGAGGAGTGTACATTCTTTCAGGGTGTAAAGTCTTCATGGGGTATAAACATGGCTAAAAATGAAGACCTGTGAATCAGGAAGATAATCAAGCTCCACAACCAACAACCCGTAATGGAGAAAAAGTCATTGAGGATTCTTAGTTGCTTGTCAAGATCACAGGGACTCCTCACCATAAGAACAATATCACCAACATAAAGAAGAATATTGATTAATATACTAGTGAAAGTTGATATATCCTATCTTCAAGGCCTAATTTATAGTGTGTGGCATATTCTCTATATGAAACTCTCTCATTCATTTATTTGATATACCATTAAAACTCACATAGTTGTTTTAGAATTTATAGTTTTGTGAGGTTTAATAATTGTTCCTTTGGAAGGAACCTTCATAATTTTTTCTAAAACTGAGTGCTAAGTATGTATTAATAATTTTTGGAGGAATATTTTATTCCCCAATGACTTGACTTTTTCTAGAACAATGATATCAACTTTTCCCATATATATTTTGTAATCTTGGAATTAGAAACATGTAGAAGAAGAGATTCTAAAAGGATCAACCCAATCAAGGCATGTTCCTTTGGATCCAACCTCAAACAATACAAGTCAATGATATTTCCTTGAGATTCTATCCATTTAACTAAAAACCACTAGTAATTAGGGTGAACGGATTGGATTGAGATTGAGATTCTATCCAATCCTTAGGGTGAAGGGAACCACACTCAATCTCAAACTCAATTTCAATCCAATCCCTTTTCTATCCAATACAGGATCTAATCTTTAAGGTGAAGGGACCCACATGTTTACTATTTTTGTTGCATTATTTCTAGTTTATGTAACCATCGTTCCATTTAGTAAATAAGAATGAAACAACCCAAAGACTTCCACTAGAGCCTTAATCTCTTGCACTCAATCCACATATCAAAACTAGTATCTCTAATACTTAAGTTTGAAAAATATAGGTTAAAGGATTGTTGATCACTAGGAAATATTTCTAAAAATGATCAACCTAGAGAAAAAGAAATAACTCATAGTCAAATGCACAAATTATGAAGGATAAGTCTATTCACATTTTTCATAGAAATCACTTGGTGTTGCTTCAATGAATAAAGTTGTCACCTCCTTGTTGAAAATGAGTGGATTAATTTATAAATCCTTATTTATTAATTTTGTACCTCATTATTTTCCATAGATTGGAAACGTATGAGATTCATGTAACTATGTAGGAATGTCTCATTTATTTTAAACAACTCTATAATGACTTAAGTTACTAGATTGATGTTGAAAAAAGTTACAATTTATAATTGATTTTGATATTTTTGTTTATCAAAGTATTATTTTAGTGAGAAGGAACAAAAAGGAAGAAAACAAACACTTGCACTCCTATTATATTTGCAATACCTACCCAAACCTAGTAGGGTTTCACCAACATCCATAAAGAATCATGTTAGTAGAAGGTTTAGTGAGGTTGAGAGATGATACTATGTGCCTTTGGTGCATATCATGGGATTTTTTTTCTATAGGAATGGACACTTGAAGGTAGAAAGTTTCACAATTTATAGTAGTTTTGTTAACAACATGCCTTGTTGTATAATGCTTAAGGATGATCTCAAATGTGGAGCACAAGGAGCCATGGAAATTTGAAGGAATCTATTTACTAGTTGTAGGGTGGAAGCAATAAGGTGTTATAGATGGTAGAGGACAAGTGCCAATGTCTTTATAATTATTTGTTGTTAGAAATCATACCAACCATTTTATCCATGAGTGGCTCATTAGATTGTTTTGTCCCTTCATTTTGACACCATGTTTTTCTGATTGTGATATAAGTTAAACTATGTTAGTTGAGTTTTGTTGAATGCATGTCTTTTACTAAGGGTATGTAGAGATAACATTTTTATAGTCATTTTTGGTGTTGGTTTCCTTGTAACCCTTATGGATGATATGCAACTTTCTAATATCATTTTGATTTGGTATTTATAGTTTTAGGGGTGTTCTTTCCCTATGTTTCCTTATTGGAAATTTATAGAGACGATTTTAATGGTTATTCTTGGTGAGGTAGCTTCTATTACCACCTTTTTATGTTTCCTTATATTTTCTCATACTATTGTCTTGCATGTTGCTTGAGAATTTCTAGCAAGAGGGATTTATGCTCTATTTTTCCTTGTTATTTGAAATTGTACATAGTTACAAGATCATAGAAACACAACAAACTTAGAAAAGGCACGAGATATTACAAAAACCTTGAAAGGGAAAAATCCACGAAGAAAAGGGAAAGATCAATTATTTCTCAAATCAATCAACTATGTAAAATGAGGACCCATGTTATTTTTATAGAGCATATGCGTGCATTCTAATTGCTCACTTATTTGTAGTTCATTATGCCAAAACTCAATTAGATATGCCTAAAATAGATGGATTCTCCAATTTAAGCTTACTTAAACTTGGGACTCTAATTTATATGGGACTATAATTATCACAACAAGATTTGTAAGCAAATCTCGAGGAAAAACAAACTCAGGGAGTAATTGTCAAATCCATAAAACTTATTCATCGACATGAATAACTCCTTGGTACTTTATCTTTGTAGAAGAAAGAGAAAAAACATGTTACTTTTTTCTAGAACAAGTGGGATGACTCGGAACCAAGTTTGAAAGTATGAATAGAAGTAGACTTCCAATCATCGACATTACCTGCCCAATATAAACCTATAAAACTCACTAAGGAAGAGGAGCTCACTTTAGTATAGTTAATGCCAAATTGATAAGTACTTGAATGAAACAAAGGATATGCTTTGATGCCTTCCAATGACTCTCAAGAGGATCCTATGTGAATAAAGAGACTAAACCATAGTAAAGGAGATTCCTATTGGGGTATGGGTCAAGTACAATTGAAGTCTTCTTACCGAATATTTATAGAAAGTAGGATCAACCTTTGGAGTTGAACACTTGGAAAAAAAATTGAAACTTGATTGAAAAGGAGATGGGGCAGACTTGCAATCTTCCAGGTGAAACTCCTGAATAAGGATAACATCGTACTTAAACTAGAAAACAAAGATCCCATTTTTATATTGGTGGATTTAGAGACCAATGAAGAAAGGATGAAGGCTTAAGTCAGACATCTCAAACTGGGTCATAAGACTATCCTTCACATGGTTGACTTGTTGGTTATTACTCCTAGTTATAAGTAGGTCATTGACATGGAGAAAAAGGATGAGGATTTCACCATTAACATTTTCAGTGTAGATAGTGGGATAAGATTAACACCTCGAAAAACTATAACCAAGAAGAAAACTTTCCATCATTTTACACCAAGATCAAGGATCTTGTTTATGACCATAAAGTGACTTCTTGAGGTGGTAAATAATAGAGGAGTCAACTTCAACAACACTAGGTGGATGTTCCATGTTGATTTCTTCATTCAATTCCCAATATAGAAAATTTCTTTGGATATCCATCTAATGTACTTTCCAATTTTTTCAAGGAGCAAGTGAAAGAACAAGCATGATTGAATTTTACAACATGGGAAAAAGTTTCTAAGTAATAAATACCTTCAAAATGGGAGAAACCTTTGGAAATAAGGTAGTCTTTGAATTTGTCCACACTTCCATCCAATGGAAACTTAGTACTAGAGACCCACTTGAAATGAACAAGTCTGCAACCTTCATGGAGAGGAACTAGAGTTCCAAGTGGCATTCTCGATAAGGAGTGCATTTCTTCTCCCTAATCAAGTTACCCACTTTCTTCTTATAAGCCCAATGATCTTAAATATTGGTGTTATTTTTCATAAGAGCTTAATCAAATAGATAGAATTGAGAGAAATTATGACAAGAATCATTTGTATCACTAATTGAAGTATCAACAAATTCCTTTGCTTTGTAGACCCATTTTGGAAGATAAGAAACTAGAGTTGTAGGATCATCAAGTTGAAATTGAGGAGAATAAGGAGCTAGTGGATCCTTTGCATGCTCATCATCTAAAGAATAAGTATCATCATTGAAATGATACAAATTCTGAAGAAGTACAACAAGATAAAAGTTGAAAAGAAGAAGATGTAGGCACCTAGTCCAAGGAGTGTTCATCAAATCAAACATCTATTTGAATGATAACCTCTACGGTTTGATTTACAAATATATTACACACTTTAATTCAGGATATCCAACAAATATACATTGTTCACTTTTAGGTTCCATGGATTTATGCTTTTCATTCAGAATATGGGTCGAAGTTTCACAATCAAACTCTCTAAAATGACTTACATCAGCCTTGATTTTAGACCAAGATTCTTCTAGAGTTACATCTATTATTGCCTTAGTAGTGGCACAATTCAAAATATATTAGCATAATTTATTGTTTTAGCCCAAAACTAAGGGGTTAAGTTTTTAGATTAAACCATACAATTTGTCATTTCTTTAACTGTGTAATTTTTATGTTTAGCTACACCATTTTGTTGTCATGTGTAGGGCATAATATGTTACATTTGTATGCCGAGTGTGGAAAAAAAATAAATGAATTTTTTATTGACATATTAGTCATGATTATTGGTGTGAATTCTCTTATTTATATATTAGGATTGATTTTCAATTAGTGCTTTGTAAGAGGCAAAAATGTTGAAAATTTTACTTTTTAGTTTAATAATTTAAGCCCATGTGTGTTGAGTGTGATCAGCAATAAAAATGAGAATATGCCATGCACCTAAAAAATATTGAGTGGGAAGTGGTCCACTTATGTCACTGTGAACCAATTCTCAAGGTGCTTGTGCTCACCATGATTGGTTGGATGGAAATTGATCATTTTTATGTTCACCAAGTACATAATCATAAAATACAACATTACATGAGATAGGTCATGCACCATTTGTTGCCTTGAGAGATGATACAAGTAATGATAGTTCAAATGACCAAATTTCTCATGCCAAAGTTTTCTCAAGTCATCAACAAAAGGAAGGAAGATAGAGGTCAGTGGTGTGGGTTCAAGGTTGTCAAACTTGTACCACCTTGAAGAATCATTAGAATGTCTAGAAGCAATTACATGAATATAATCATTTAGATCTTGAATTACAACATCATGTGGTAAATCCTATTATTGGCTATATGATAAGATGAATTAAGTATGAAATCCACACTTTATAAAGATCACATGCTATAGCAGAAAGAAAATTATGTTTAGAAGGAGAATAAGAGGAAGAAGAGTCTAATTGAAAGATGAATTTATGCATGGCCACTTCCAATGATTTCATCTTCTTCCAACAATGTTTATCAATATGCCCATCTTTGTTGCAAAAATAACAAGTCCTATGTGGTTTCTTCTCCCTTGATTTAGTTCCCTTGTTGGACTATCAAGGAGGAGTCACTAAAGGACACTAGGAAATCTTGGGAAATTTGGATCCTTTGGAATACTTCTTGAAATGCTTGTTTCCCTTGTTTTTGTGAAAAAACAATGCTTTGTGTTTGGAACCTATGTCGAGCACACCCATGTGCAAGAGATTGTCTTGCTTTCTTGTTAATTCACAAAAAAGATTAAAAGAAGGCAAGATATAATTTGCTCCCAATGCACCTCTAGTGGAATACAAATTAGAAAAACAAATATCAAAAGGATATTTTAGCTTCCAAAGTATAGCCAATATCAATTGATCATTGGGATTAGTGATTCCATAATCACTAAGTTGAAGCCTCAAAATCTTGAATTTGGAAATGCTTTCTTCAATTTTTGAGAACTATGTAGGATCAAGTGAAATGAGTTGATTTTCCAATTGATGAGAATGAATTAAATGAGTTTTCCTAAAGAGTTTCTCAAATGTCTAAATGTGACATTTGAAGTCCTTAGATATGGACATTACAATGAGACATCTTGTTTCATCATTATTGTTTATCCATTTCACAAGTTTCTTAGTATCTAGGGGTGCATGATCGGGCCCAATTGTGTTTTGATAAAGACCTATACTTCTAAGTAAGTGCTCCATATAGGCCTTCCAAGAGTAATAATTATTTCTTATCAAGTGAATCTCATGAGGGTTAGTAGCCATTTTGTGAATAAAAAATAAGAAGGTTGAATGAGCTTAAATAAAGTACACCACTACATAGAGATAAAACAAAATTAGTTAACTTTAAAAAGAGAGACTCAAAATTGAGTTTGTATGAGGATGTTATATTGTTGGGAAGAATCCAAACTGGAGATTAACACAATTGTTTAGTAAAAACTGTAACTTCTATAACATAAAATATTTTTTTTTTATGGAAACCACTTATGTCAATGAAAGGAGAACTCAAAATACATAATCTACATAAAAATACATTGAAATCCAAGGTCATATGACAAAGTTAGAATGGTTTGAAAAACCCTTTCAAAATCTAGATGTGAAACTCCACAAGGAGTTATAAAGTGTCATTTACCAATCCCCAATTGGGCCACATGGTTCCAAAGGTGCAGAAGATGATGTGGAAATCTGTTGACTAAGCATATGGTTTGATGTGGCAGTTAGTGATACTATGTGACTAGGGAAAATAACCATATGATCCATTGACATAACATCATGTGGAGGTGCCACATGTCACTTATATTGAGGTGGAAAATCACGTGGTGGTCCTGGGTCATGTCAAGTGATAGAGGTTGAGGTGGTGTTGTCAACATGGAGGGGGTTACTTTCGTGGTTGTGCATTGGTGGTCTAATGGTTTTGTAGAGTGTGGGAATGGAGTTCCAATGGGAGGGGATGTTATCAACAACTTGAGAGGTAGAGGGTGTTAGATCCAAAGTAAAGTGATGACAAAGTTTTAGTGAAAACAACCAAAGTTATAAGGGTTGATAGGAGGAATGGGGTTGTTGGAAAGACTAATGGTGTCAATGGTGAGAGTTATAATGAGTTGGTTGGAGGGAGGGATGAGGGAAGGTGTGGGTGGGCCAAAATGAGGTCACCAATAAGGTAGAACTCACAATCAAAGGGTATGTCACTGGTAGAGAAAAGGGTGTCAAAAATGAGTAGGATGGAAAAGGAGTCCACCAAAAAAAGAGTGTGGAAATACTGAAGAGGGGGGTGTGATAATCCAAGAATTGGTCAAGAAAAACACAAAAATGTTGACCAAACTAGGCCTATGGACAAGTTTTTTTTTAACAATTATTTTAGATAAAATTTAAAATTTGAAACAAAACTTACAAACCCTAAGTTGAGGATGAGTAGAATTTGTGAATTTGGAGCATTTGGAACTTGATGTCGATGAAATGAGAACCATTCCTAGCAAATTTGGCTACTCTAGACACAATCGTGCAGCTAGATCAACTCCAAAAATCACCAAAATGTATGTATTTAAAAAGTTCTTACATAACTAGTTTATAGAAGATGATAATCTAACATGCTTAGTAATTAGATTTTACTCTATAACCACTATGATACCATGCTTGAAATTACACATGGCCATAAGATCATAGCAGAAAAAAAAACCCACAAAAACATGCAATATTACATGGTAAAACACTCAAAAGAGAAATGTCCTTGAAGAAAAGGGAAATCTTAATTACTTCTCAACTCAATCAACTATGTATAATGAGGACCCTCGTCCTTTTAATATAGTGGATGCTTGCATGTTATTTTCTCACTTATCTGTGATTCACTAAACCACAACTCAACTAACTATGCCTAAAATAGATGGATGATTCAAGTTATCCTTAATTCAACTTTGAGATCCATCCATACATGGTAAGATGAGAATAAGTTAGCTCCAATGTTTTATTTTTTATAATTACAAAGCTATTTATTATGCATAATTTAATATTTAAGGTGTACAAATAATAAATTTATGCACAAAAATAATTATGCACCAACAATTTCTCTATGAATTATTTGCGGGTTGTCCATAACATAGCTTAATATGAGAATCATTCACTTTTCATCTTATCGAGATGGCCTTTATCGTCCATTTTTTCGCAACATGTTTTGGGCCTTAGTTTTTATTGCCTAGTAAAAATGATTAAGCATATTTCTCTCTTTGTCTCTCCTTAAGAATTTCAGTGAATTGAATCTTTGTGATTTTTCACACAAAGACATTTATAACTGAAGCTAACCTTGAACGCTAAAATATATTTCAATATACATGTATAACAAACTTTTCATTTTTCCGAATCGAATATTCTTTCACATAAAAACATATTTTCCATCATTATAGGATAACAAATGCTACTTGAGCTCATCATGGTATATTTTAAGGTATTCTTTAAAAACATGGTAAGTTTATGGAATTTCAAACTATTATATGATAACTAAATCTACTTGATGCTCATTATGGTATGGTATATTTTAACACATTCTTTCAAAAGTTTGTAAGTCTCTATTTTCACACAAAGACATTTATAACTGAAGCTAACCTTGAACGCTAAAATATATTTCAATATACATGTATAACAAACTTTTCATTTTTCCGAATCGAATATTCTTTCACATAAAAACATATTTTCCATCATTATAGGATAACAAATGCTACTTGAGCTCATCATGGTATATTTTAAGGTATTCTTTAAAAACATGGTAAGTTTCTGGAATTTCAAACTATTATATGATAACTAAATCTACTTGATGCTCATTATGGTATGGTATATTTTAACACATTCTTTCAAAAGTTTGTAAGTCTCTATAATTTCAAACTCTTTATTGATTGTAGTAAAGTTTCTAAAGCTTTTAGTTCTCCCCTTGTCATCATAAGGGAATGGTTTCTAGAATTTCAAACAAAATTTTATAGGGTAGATACTCAATCCTATATATATATATATATATATATATATAATCTTTTTATCTACACAAAAAAAAAAAAATTATCTTGAAGATGAAACATGTTACGTCCTATAAGATGAAAGTTAATAATGAGTCTTAGGAAAGGACCGATTAAGGCATTCTCTCTCAGCAATACTTTACGTGAAAATTGTCTTTGTCGCGCTTTGTCTAAAAGGACCTTCCATTGTACATATGTTATTTTATCATTATGCACCATCTCCCAACTTGCAATTAATCATTTGTTATTTGTTTTCAACATTTAAAAAAATTAAAAAAATATATCCTTTTCCACTAGACTCTTAATTTTTATTTAGATATGGAAATTTTCACTGCTCTTGTATGGATTATATTGCCACATTTCCCCATTATTTTCTAGGATTAAGACTCTCTTAAATCTATTAGAGACAATTTTGGTCACTACATTGATCGAGCTGAGACAATTGGGAACATTTACTCCTACCCCATAATCTGTGTGGAAATAGATTTTGAAAAAGGTTTGCTAGAGGTGATTCAACTCAATTTGGAGTGCTAGATTCATCTTCAAGCCCTTGATTACCAAAAAATCCCTTTCAAGTGTAACATCTACCATGAGTATGGTAATTTAACTAAAATTTGTCCAAGAGCTCAAGAAACCATCCTCCTTTGAAGTAGGTTCCAACTCCTCATGATAATATTGGGCAAGAATCATTCAAAGAGTTATTAAGAAGGCATAAGAAACAACAACCCAAGGGGACTCAACCTGGAAAAAAAGGCCTCAACCAAGTCTGTCTAACATTTCCAACAACATATTCGAAGTTTTGGAAGATCAAGTGAAAGAGGAAGAGGAACATGTAGATACAAGATCCTCGAAGACTAACCCCAATCTTAAAGTTGGGCCAACAATAAAATATCAAAAGGAAACATAGTATAGAACTCTAAATAATAAGATTGGGACCTCAATTGGGGTAGTTTCAATAACTCCACAAGAGAAGGAAATATAATTAGTAGAAGAAAATGAGAGGAGGAGGAAACAATGGGCAATGGAAAGAGCCCTAAAGTCTTTGACTCTCCTTCCTTTGCATAAGTTCTTAAGAAATATTCATGTCCCTCTCCCCCATTAACAAGAGGTATGAAATCAATTCGAAACCATAGAGAGGAGGAAAAAAAATAAAATCTTAATGGATACTTAACAAACTATGGAAGCTCTCATATTTGGTGAGGAGAGAAATCTGCATAAAATATGATTATGTTATTTTTTTCATTATTTAGTGCCAACAATTTGTAAGAATTTATTCTTGTACCCAGGAAGAATTAAGACTAAGTTACGAAAGGTCTAGGGTTGGATCTCTCCCTTTCATCCTTTTGATGGGAGAAGGATTATTTTATGTTATATTGATGGTTCTTGTTCAAAATATCCAAAGAATAATTTTTTTATAACTCCTTTGTGATCCCTGTTGTAGGTTTTATCAATAAAATATCTTCCAGTTCAGTTTTTAAAAAAAGAAGAAAAAAAATATTGTTAAAAGAGTTTAATAATAGGAGGTGGAAAGTGGGAAGGGATAGAGATATCCCTAAGATTGTTGTTGCTAGACATTGATTTTTTTAAATAAAAACAATTATCTTTTGTATTAAAAAAATGGTTATGGCCATACTTTATAACAAGTTAATACCAAGAAGAGGATAATAAGTTTATAGCCAGTCCTTTAAAGAATCCCAAAATGTTAAAATTGTTGTCCAAAAACTGATCTATTCTTAATTTCTTATAGATATAGTTATATAATTGATTGATATAATTACTAACATACTAGGATAACAAAAAATACAATCCGCAATACAGTTAAAAACCTAAACTTAGTTGAATCCATTCCCACTATATTGGGCTTCATGTTTGTTGTTATCCTGAATATTGGGTTCCATATATGCAATTCCCATCTCCATGCCACCTTGGGATTATTGAATAATCTATTCATATTTTACCATAATTCATACAGAGCCAACAAAAACCTTGGTGAGCTAACCAACGAGTACGAGTTTTCTCCATGTAGGCGTGAGCTCCTATCTAAGCCTAGGAACAATTCATAAAGCATATTACAGTTTTCTTCTAGCTTCTCAATTTTCTTTCTTTAGTGAACAAGGTCTCTGTAAGCTTTGAATCCCTTTCCCTCTAAGTTTCAATTTGAATCAAAATTTAATCCCTAAAGTGAGAAAGAGATTCTAAGAACCAACTACATGGCGTTCACATATTCATTGAGATCTTCAAAAATATGTTGTCTGACATAGGACGTAGTGATTATAATGGAAATGGCATGTTGATCGTTTCCAACACCAATAATTCATTCTATAAAACTAGAACAAACCAAATCCTTATATTAGTTCTATCCAAACCATTAAGAGATAACACACCCAAACCAAATATAGACCATATAACTAGAGATAACATAACCAAACAATGCTAGGGATAAAAAACCTAGTTAAATACAATGGCTCCCAACCATTAGGGTACCAAGGATGTTTCGAGTGATGGACATGAAATTCTCCAAAGGTCACCACCCTACCATTTTCCTCATCTCCCCATTAGAGATCCAATACCTTGCAAACATTCCTTTTGTTAATACCACCTTCATCTCTCCATTCCATATCCATAGGATTGATAACATTCACCTCAAGCGTGATTAAATGTGAAATTACTAGAGGATGCAAGGGCTTTAATTCCCATCCCTTCAACATAAAATCGCTATGCCACTTGTCTTCAAATTCCATTTCCATCAAATGTTTTTTACAAGTTATACTAATAATCATTTCATAGGATGTGGGATATAATTGGAATCGCCCCAATTATGCTTATCATGCCAACTTGTATCGAGACTACTTCATTTTCCTTTTGATTTTCTAATGTGTTAAATTCATTCATGACCTAAAAGAATTCATTATGTTTTAAACTATTTTCCAAACCTTGAGCTCTATGAATGAGCTTACTGAGGAAAATGTCTTTTGGGTTCAATTGACCCTTCATATACAAGTTATTTAATTGCAGAGTAACTCACTATAGTAAGGTGTTTGATCCCTCTTGGCTTGAGAAATTTTAACCCTTGGAGTAATTTCATCACCTCTACTTTATTGTTGGTGTTGGTTGTGGAGCCTGATTATGTTCCTGATTCATAGGTGTTTTTTTAAGATGTGTTTAAACCCCATGAAGAATGTACACCACTCCATGTGCGGGGGTTGCAGGGGGATCATCCCCCTAACTAGGGGATTTGGAGGAAAGAGGGGGTTCAGGGGTGAAGCCCCTGAAGGAAAAATTTCCTTGTAAATGTATATTATAATTTCATAGTAAAGCTGGACCATTCATTATAAGGTCGCAGATCTGACGGTAGAAGTTATGTTAGGGTTTTTTACCCTAGAAGGAAACCCTCTTTTATGAGGGAAATGTATTGCAGTTATGCATCATTGTGAATATTGTATTTTGAGAGAGGAGACTATGAGAGAAAGAAGAGGAAGTTACAGCAGGTGTGTTGTAGGTTGTATCCCTTCATGTTGTTGGATAATAAAAAGGAAGGACCTAGCAATTTCTCTAGTGGATGTATCCCACACTAGGTGAACCATGTATATATGTGTCTCTATTGTATTGTGTATCTTCTGTGTTTTATTTCCACATGTATTTTATTTTATTTCTCTGTGATCCTGTTTTTCTAATAGTTGGCAATTTCTCATAGACCCTAAGATAAACTTGTTTCTTGATTTCCTTCGAGGTCGAGAGTGATCCCTTGCACTTTCCACCCCTGTTAGATATCGATATTTGATAGTTGATGTCGCCTTACAATAAATGGTCCCTGTAATTTTATTCAAAGTAAGGTGGCATGGTAATTAAAGTGAAACTTGTTACAATATTTCCAATTAATAAGAATTATGACCTTGCTTGAATCACCTAACCTACAAAGAAATTTCCCACCTTTATTTAATCCTAAAAAACAAAAGGTGTTGAAACCATATCTTCTATGCACTTGTCCATTTCTAACCCAAATTGTTTCATCATTACTCACCATATAGTATAGTTTGGTTAGACATGTTGTAGAAACTTATTAATCTAAATGTCAACATATTTAACAACCATGAAAGTCCAAAAAGAAACCAAGTCAAAATATAATTTAAAATAATTTTCTCCACCTCTCCATAATGCTATTTATTTTATTAAAAAAATAAGTTTATTAACATATAAAAGTGTTGGAAAAGAAATAGAACTTAAGATTGTGTGTGTAAGCAATGTGTATTCCATTTGAAACTAATCATTAACCCGACTACATATTTACTTCAACAAAACAAGTTAAACAACATAGATACTTACAAATTGTTCAATTAAACCTTCATACTTCAACATATACTCACAACCCATACTTAACCCAATGTCTATAAATTCATCAGTTGGCTCCTCTTTGTATCTTATCACATATTAGAAGACATTCATGGAAAAGTGTAAATTAATTATTTAAATACAAAAAACACAACAAACATGAGATCTTAAGGGCGAAAATGTAAATACTCACAAAGTTTGAGATAAACCCTTTTATTCCTCTTCGTCATGTCTTATCTATTGAATGAGTTCCTTTTTTTTTCTTTTCTATAACAAAACAATTGAAAATTAGTATTTCATGCAATAATTAAATTTGATGTACATAAAAGAATAAATCGATGATTACATACCTCTGATGCACGTTGTTGTTGGGATGGATCCTCCTGCGATGCAATTATGTTAATTTATTTTACCATCTCCTTCTACACATTTTTGGACATCACTACCAACATATATTGGTTTTCCCCTTGTTTATCCCTTGGAATTTTCATAATCTCCCTGAAAATAGAAAAGCTAGGAATCATCATATATAAAAATTACGAATTTTCTTTCACAAAATAAGATATTGGTGCATATAATAAAGTGGTATGCCCCAATGCATTAATCATATGAATACACACCGATATATAATAAAAATTCCTTCGCAAAATAAAAAATGTTTGTTTACAAATTGTTGTATTCATGCAGTGTTTATAAATTAATAGAAGCATCAGTGCATAAGTATTGTTTATTGTGCACCGTCAACCTATGAAAAAATTTAAAGTATGACGGTTTCAATATTAAAAGCAATATCAATTCCATTTTAAACGCAACGGTGTTGTTGACATGAACATGTGCATTGATTCTCTATACCTATAAGGTGCACACCACTAACCCCAAATACCTTTAAAAAAAAACATTATTTATATTTTGAATTCAATGGTGCTATTGACATGAACATGTGCATCTATGCTCTATCTATGTATAATGTGCATCGCTAACCCTTAAGGCCTTTTTTCTTAATTGACAATGACAAGCTGATTTCGAATCCAATGCAGTGAGTGGTCCCATTGCAACATATACGAAATGCCCCATATATAAGTAAATAAACCCTATAAAAATATATTTCTTAAAAAAAAACTTGTGAAATATAGAGAGGGAAAGAAAGAGAAACAACAACGAAGCTAGGGCTTCTAATACTGAACATAACTATTAAACCCTTTTAATTTTTTGAGAATGCACTAAAAATTGCTTAAATCAAATAGGGGAAAGATTAAGATGATTAATAGAATGAAATCACATACCTGAAATTTCTCCTCTGTAGACTTGTATCTGACCTGTAGTGATCCCTTTCGAATTTGTCTCTTCAAAAAAATATACCCACTCCAAAGTATTTGCTGGTAAATCTTGCTTGCACAAATATCCCTACTAAATTTTGGAAAAAAAAATGAAAGAATGAATAGGGTTTTCATTTATAAACACATGCATTTAGAAAAACTGAAATTCCCACTCATTTTTCCATTGTATGTTTCGGCACATTAATGATAAATGCTCACACTATTTTTTATTTTTGTAACTTAATTTCCCAATGCGCTATACAATCTATAACGCACCAATGCGGTCTATACATAAAAATGCACCGAAAAACAATTTAATCTACAAAAATAAAATGCAAACATCCGCATTTAAATATTGTGAAGGAATTTCTTTGTGGAGGCAATAACGAAGGTCATTCTTTAGTGCCTCTCATGATTTAGCGCACCTGTGCATTATGTATATCCAGACGCATCGTGGTTTCATAGTATAATTAGGTGCACAATTAACTTTTAAAAGTCATTCAAAATTATGTTTGAAGTTAGATTGTTCTATGCTTCCTAAGATGATGGTTTTGGCTCAAATACAGGAAAATAAATTAAAATATCAAATGGCCAATTCTTTATATTCTAGTTCATTTCACATCATTGCAAGTGTTGTAGGAAAATCTCCTTGCGGACAGGTAGATCACCTCTAAGGCTTGACCTTAACCCTAGACAGAAAAATGCTTAACGTGGACACTAACTTCCTTTCAAATCTATCTAAACTAATACATGAGAAGGAAGGATAACAGAAGTACCTCTTAAACGACATTTGTCCCTGCACGCTCTGAGTTGCACTCCAATCCTTTGCTCCTCGCTGAGTTCTGCAGACAAACAAGATACGACCACTTCCTACTCTATTGATATTAGCTTGAAAACAGATCTATCAATTAATGATAAGTTCATGTAACATCAGACACAAACTAGA
>SNQJ01S0072187.1:81925-93873 GCA_010110895.2 Picea sitchensis | reverse complement strand
AGGAATGATTTTCCGGACCATTTCCTCTGTTAACCACAAGAGGAAAAATTGTCATGTATCAACCTACAAAACAAACTATTCCTCTTGTTAACCACAATGAGAAATCATTATCTAGCGAGGCAGGCCAGTCTTCTTGACTAACCCTCAAGAAGAGAGACTACCCTAGACCACTCCCCATGTTAACCAAAATGGGAAGTCATTGTCTATGATACATCATCAATCAGACTACTTCCCATGTTAACCACAATGGGAAGTCACTGTCCATCAGAAATCTCAATCCACTTTCTGAACAGGAAAGAATCTGTCCAATCTGGACTATTTTTCAATCACAAAGATAAATGTTTTAATAATATTTTCACTGCTCCCTCCTAATCTGGAGAGTCATTTAATCACAAAAATAAATGTTTTCAACAATATTTTTTAGTTCTTTCTCCTAACTTGGAGAGTCTTCCCTTTCAGCTAAGGGAGTTATTTCCACGATCCCCATCTTCTCTCGAAAATATGCAAACTTAATTCTAGATAGAGGTTTTGTCAGGATTTCTGATGTCTGCTCATCAGTGGGGATATACTCGAGCTTTACCTCTCCTTCCTAAACTTTATCTTGAATAAAGTAGTATTTGATCTCAATATGTTTCGACCTTTCATGAAACATGGGGTGTTCTGATAATCTTATACAGCTCTGATTATCACAATGTATTATGGTCGATTCTGGAATCTAATCAAATAAGTCAGAAATTAACTTCCTTATTCATATTGCTTCAGTGCATGCTTCACATGTTGTGATATACTCTGCTTCTGTTGTGTTGAGTGCGACGAACTTCTGTTTCCTGTTGCCCCAAGATATCATAGCAGAGCCCAAGCTGAAACACATGCCTGAAGTGCTTTTTCTATCTTCTACACTTCCTGCCCAATCCGAGTCTGTGAATCCATAAATCTGTATATCATTGGATGCAATATATTTTAAGCCATAGTTTATTGTCCCATGAATATATCTTAGGACATGCTTTGCAGCTATCCAATGCTCTTGTCTAGGTTCCACCTGGAACTGACTTAATGTATTTATGGAAAATAAAATATCTGGTCAAGTATTTACCAAATACATCAATGGCCCAATTAGCTGTCAATATAGAGATGGATCTACTGGATCGGAATCTGGGACTTTCATTTTTCTTATATCCACATTCATAGGAGTGTCCATGGACTTATAGTCCATCATTCCAAACTTCTAAAGGATCTTTATTGTGTACTTTCCTTGTCCAAGGAATACTTCACCATGCTTCTGTCATACTTCTAGTCCCAAGTAATAGTGCATGAGACCTAGATCTTTCATATCAAATTCAGAAGCTAATTCCTTCTTGCACTAGATAATGAGAGATTCTTCACCTGTTATGAATAGATCGTCAACATATAATAATAGAATCACAGGTGCGTTATCCATGACTTTGTAATAAAGGTTTGGATCTGCATGACTCTTGGAGAAACCAAGTCTTGTTAGATAGCTATTTATTCTGGCATACCAAGCCCTTGGAGCTTGCTTGAGTCCATATAGAGCTTTCTTCAATATGAAAATGTGAGTGTCTCTGGAATGTACCTCGAATCGTTGAGGTTGTTCAATATACACTTCTTCTTCAATATCTCCATCGAGGAAAGTTGTCTTTACATCCATCTGATGTAGATTACATCCCATGGAAGTGGCAAGAGATATGATAGCTCTGATGGAGGTATACCTAGCCACCAGAGCAAAGGTTTCGTCATAATCTTCTCCCTCCTTTTGGGAGAACCCTCTGGCCATGAATCTTGCCTTGTATTTATCCATGCTTCCATATGCTACATGTTTGATCTTTTATACCCATTTTGAGGTTACCACTGATTTTTATTTAGGTCTAGGTATAATTTCCCATACCTCATTTTTCATAATGGATTGATGTTCTTCCGTCATAGCTTCTTTCCATTGTCCTTTTTGGACTGCTTCTTCAAATCTGGTAGGTTCTTCATCTAGAATCTTCGTCATGTATGTTGCATAACTTGAGAATCTTTTCGGTCTTTTACTCTTTCTGAGTGTGCCTTCTAGAACCTTGAGTCTTTCTGCATATTTTAATATAACCTCAAGACAAGATGGTCATTTCTTGGTCTTTGGTATGATATCTGAATCAGTGTTTTCACATGGCTCCATAGGATGATCAGGTTGATCCTTTTTTTCATTTTAGTTTGCTGTGTTTTCTTCATTAGGTTCTTCAAGCTCTTCTTCTTCTATAATTTCTTCGACGGGGTAATTGATTTTGAGGCTTGTCCAAATCCTTCGATGGGGTAATTGATTTTGTCTCCAAGCTCCACTTTGTATGATGTCTTCTTCTCATTTAGATTTGAGAGTCTAGCTTGATCTCCCGTCACGTTCCTAGAATCTCCACTATCGATTATCCACATGTCATATTCAATTGTTCCAGTAAGTGTTGAGTAGTGTAAAAGACTGATTGTTTCACACATGTCTTCGATTGATTGGTAACTAGTAATGCCTTGATCCAAAACTTCAAATTCGTCATTTCTGTCTTCTGAGAGAGCCAAGAGGTGTGCTAAGTTAGGGCACATCTAAATATCTTCTTATTGAGGGAGATACTCCATCACAAGGCACTGGATCGGAGATTTAGGGTTTCTGCATCTGCTTCTGCTAGTAACCCTAGCCACAGTGTTTTGAAAGTTGCTCCTGCTAGTAACCCTAGCAGAAGTTCCTCAACGAGCTCAATATCCTAGCAGTTATGCTTCCTTCTAGTGTTTTAGGCTGAATGAAGGGGGTGTGGGCCCATAACCTGTTAGAATATAGAAGATTGTGCTCGTTTTACCATTGACAATCCCTTGTCACCCAACCATAGGCCAAAGCCACCCTCCGAGCACCTTGACCTTGATGGAGAAGAGAATCCTGGTAGAAATCCAATAGCCAAGAGAGGCTAATGCACCAAGCAATAATAGAAACCAATCTGATCAAATATTCCCACCCAGAGGCTGGCGCACACTTTCCCAGAGACTTGCGCACAAACTGCCACTGCACTTGCACAGATCCAGTTCTCTCTGCAACTGCTGAGATGTGAATAATTAGAACTGGTGCCCTGTATTTATAGTAGTCTGGCAGGCTTACTGGGGACAACTTCTCCTCCTGGGTACTAATTAATTCATATTAATTATATTTCTACAGCCGACAACTTGTCTAGGGTTTCCTTTACTTCTTTACTTCCTTTTGGAATATTCTAATCTCGTCATAGGTCACAATAGAGGTTCATACCTCCCGAAGCTACCATAATATTAACAACTCAGGCCCGAAAAAGGGTTAAAATTATATATGAGGGTACTCTTCTAGAGAACCGTTGCTCCTAGAGTATACCTTTGTTTGTACAGTTGACCATCCAAACCGAAAAAGGGGTAAACTACCGTCGGACAGACGTGACTTCAAATTTCAGTTTAACAAGCGTGAAAGGCCACCAGATCACTCGGTAATATTTTCATGTTTAGAGGGTCTGAAAAGGGCTTAAAAGAAGACCCGTTATGTTTTTTGGGAGTCTTGAGGGTGAGGTCAAGAGTGAAAAGGAATCATTCAAATGAGGCTCAAACTCGTAATCAGGAAAAAACTATGGAGGACTCCCGAGCCTATAGTCGTTAGTGACAACATGGACACCGTCATGCAACCAGGATCTACCTAGGGCATCCATGTTATGGTAGGCTCTACCACAAAATTACGACACTTCTAAAGTAGTAATGAGGGTTCCATGTTGCAACTCGGAGGGATCGATCCTATGGCAAAGCGGAAAAGACAACGAGATGCAGAAAGTGGGGGTGGAATACTGACTTAAATTCCACGAGCTAGGAAAAAATGAATTTTTACCAAAGGACCGTCCAAATGCCCAAATCTCAAAAAAATTTCCAAATACTCAAAGGAATACCTCCCTTGATCATCCAAAGAAAACTCCAGAACCATCTTAAATGATATTCAGTTTAGAAAAAATGACAAAAGGGTCCGAAAATTGACAAAAAAGGGCCAAAAAACTCTATAATTAGAAGCTGGTAGCTCATTATCACCATTGTTAATTCAGAAATTGACTAAAAGCCAAAACTGCCCCTTTGTGAAAAGAATTGATTCTGGGAGCTTCGTTGGACGAAACAACCATTTACTTGGACCAAGTAAGTATAAACTCTCTCCTCTTGCAATTTAAATCTTTATTTATTTTTTTTGTTTCAAGTTTGGGGGGGGCGTCGACCCTCAAAAGGTCGGCCCTAGGTCCACGTGGATTGTCTTATGACAGGTCGTGTGTACACTTAGAAAGAGGAAAAAAATCACACGTGTACACGCGGCTATCATCATTACAGCCCGCGTGGACCCTTTATTTAATGGGAAAAAAATTTAAAAAGCAAGGGTTAACCCTCCTGAACTTGGTTTTTTGCAGGATGCATGTTCACTAGAGGGAAAGAGAGCATGAGGATATTAGTGAGTTGGTCGGGGAAGACCCCAATGTTGTTTTTGCCTTAATGCAATGTGGGCTGCTCAAGTTTTTCCTATGTCCTTTTATGCGAGCACAACCTAGTCTACTGAATGCCTTGGTTGATTATTGGCATCCCGATGTAGAGACCTTTATGTTAGAGGGGCAGTCACTGGTGCCTACTACATATGACATATATTTTTTGACTGGCCTCTCCAGGTGAGGGGAACCAGTCAATTTTCGGACATTTCCTTCGAGGCCTCATAACATATCAGAATTGATAGGACTTTATTGTGAGGCTGGTATAGACCGATCGAGCTCTCAGGTGGTAATAAGCAAGATCATTGAATTATCACTACAGGTGATTGTGTTTTTTATTGGGTGGATGACTGGTTTTGCAACTCTACATCAGGCATCCCATGCACAGATGAACTATGCAGTCCAGTGCTTAAATGCACAGATATTTGACTAGATTACTACATTGTTGGATTGTATGAAGAGGCAGTTGACAGATTGTCGGTTGTGGGCGTAGAGGAACTTCAAGTTCAGGATGATTCTATTCTCTTTCTTATTTGAAAGAGTTCCTAGTTTCAGTCCTCGAGTGGTGGTGTGAGGAAATCAGGACTCTCTTCCTGCGGTTTGCAAATGGGCAGTGTTATTTCCACGACAGGGTGGTGGAAGGACCAATGAGTCCTTTGATGACAACTTATTTTCTTGGTTGTCGCGACAAATCCAAGTCATAGAGGATTACCCTTATGCTGGGATTGATTTCTCGAGAGATCCTGAGATACAAATACCTCCTGGTGAGGAGCGAGGAGAGATGGGTAAGTTTGCATCATTTTTTTTTTTCGTGAAACATATGTAATTTTTATGTTGTTTTTTATATAGATCATTTTTTGTATACCAGAGTATTTGACAGATATATGTCTATTATGTGCAAATGTGGAAGCAATGCGACCTATGGATTATGTGAGGAACATGCGTCATCCTCGGCCAGGGGCCGCACCTTCCGCCGCAGGGGGACCAGCAGCAGAAGGAGACCTTCCAGCCGATGAGGCTGAGATATTTTTGAGACGAGTTGAGAGAAACTTTACCTCGCTCACCGCACAGTCCCTATGGCAAAGATTGAGGATTTTCCACCATCTATGAAGCCTCATGTAGTGGGGGCACCATGGATGTGGGTCCGACTGTTTTGGTGTTTGGAAAATGTTGTTGATCATTACAACAGGGCCCACAGACCCTGACCTTAGTTAGTCTAGACTTTTCACTTGCCGAGAGCACTACTTGTATATATTTTTTGAGGGCATAAGCCCCATGACTCGTTACTGGTCATATTTTTTTGGCGCTTGCGTCCACCTATGTACTCTGATGATTATGATATTATATATGGATTTTTATGTCTTTTTGTGTTTTATGAATCATATTTTTCCTTTAAAAATGAATTTACATGTTGATGTGTATGTATTTTTATATGTGTGCGAGATGCCAGTCTAAAATTTGATTAGCTAGAGTATCTGTAACTTGGTTTAATATCCTAGGAACATGAAAATATGTAATATAATCAAAGCTTCGTTATAAGAGATGTACCCTAAGGAATCATCGGTGTAAAGTCGAATCATGAACATGGTAGACAATATTTAAGTGAGACACAACTAGTTGAGTGTCTAAATAGACCCAAAGATGAGAGATACCAAATGACAGGGTGTCACAAAGCAACTCAATAACTACACTATACTTGGTGACATTTTTTGTGGTGTCACCTAAGCATATAACTATGGAAGATAATAATTGGCCTTGAGGTGTAAAAATTACCCAAGCTGCGGAAGCAAGCCTCCGAGTGTTCCAGCTAACACCATCTGTGTACCCAATGAACACCTCTGATTCACTTGACATCTGCCACGGTGACAAAAGATAACATCAAAAACAACACATCCATAATACTAAAAGAAACTAGAAATTAATAGTACAAAGACTATACATATGTTACAAAAAGTTACCCAAGGTGACCTACCTATGAGTAATACTTCTTGAGGTAGAGCCCATTTCTAGGCTCCACCAAAGAATTTCCCTCAAAGTCAACCAGATGATAAGTGCCCTTTTTTAGAACCTCTTTTATGATGAAATGTCCGAACCACATGGGTTTGAATTTTCCTGCCCCCATGGGGTCCTTATCCCTGCCATAAACCAGAACAAGGTCACCTTCAGAGAACACCCGAGGATGAATAGACCAATCATACTAACACTTGACTTTATGTTTGTGAGCCTCGTTGGCCAGGGCCGCATCACGACGCTGCTCATTGAGCCGCTCAAGGTATAATAATCGTTCTCCAAGTGGAGAAGTGTCTGGCAATAACTGTACTACCAATTTTAGGGACGGGATTTGACATTCAATAGGCAAGACTGCTTCCAGCCCATAAACGAGTTGAAAAGGTGAGAAACCGGTTGCATTCTTAACAGACGTTTGGTAAGCCCATAATGACAAGTATAACATCAAGTTCCAATTTGACTTGGCTGAGTTGATCATTCGCTATAGGATGGTCTTAAGAGATTTATTTACAGCTTCCACCTGACCATTTGCTTGGGGATAGTAGGGTGATGAATGTTCTTTCCACAATCCAAGATTTGACGTTAATTCGGTCATCATCTGGTTCTAAAAGTGACTTCCATGGTCAGTGAAAATCTCTCTTGAGACGCCGAACTTTGCTATTATCTGGTTGAATAAAAAGAGAGCCGTAGTCTCTCCATCATATTTAAACATTGGCATAGCTTTGACCCACTTCATGAAGTCATCTATGGCTACAATGATATAATGGTGCCCCCTTGTTGAAGGAGGGTTGTATGTAGTGTAATCAATCCCCCACTTGGTGAAGGGACCAACTTTGATTATAGGAAACATGGGAGCAGGATGTGCCCTCATCTTCCGAGAGAAGATTTAACACGGCTGGCACTTCTTGATTGATTCGATACAATCTCTGATTAGTGTCAGCCAGAAGTAACCTGCTCGTAAAATCTTTTGGGTTTTTGCCAACCTAGACAAATGACCGCCACATGATCTAGTATGGAAATCATTAAGCACGATAACTGCTTCTTCGTGAGTGAGACATCGACGCAAGATGCAATCTACACCTCTTCAATACAACATATCATCGAGTATGAGATAATTCTTGGCCTAATGGCGTATACGACAATGCTCATCACGAGAAGTAGAGGTGGGGCGCTTCAAAGTCTGGAGATAGATAAGTATATCTATGTACCAGGGATCCAAAGATGCGATCAAAAACATATCTCCTCTAATAGTCGAATCTTCGGGCACAACATCACCTGACTCAACCAGAAGTTCTGAAATAAGTTCTGCAAAGACCAATGACTTTTTGGATTTCGCTGAAACGAAATCTAAGTCAAATTCCTGCAGGATGACTATCCATCTACTGATCTTTCCGCCTATTAACTGTCATGTCAACACGTATTGAAACAGATTCACAACGGCAATGACGGTGGTCTTGCGAAATAGAAAATAATGATAGAACCATTGAACAACATGGACTACTGCCAACGCAAGTTTTTCGATATGAGAATAATTAAGTTTAGGTCTGACTAGGCCTTGTCTTAGGTAATAGATCACATATTCTGAGAGAAAATCATCTTCCTGAACTAAGACCATGCCGATGGTGGACTCTACAGTAGCCAAGTATAATAAGAAATCTTTTTTATAGTTGGGTGGCTGAAGCAGAGGGGCATTTGTGAGGGCATGTTTCAACGCGTCGAAGGAACGTTGAGTGGAATCGTTCCAATGAAATGAAACATCTTTCTTCAGTAAGCACATAAATCCCTTTGTGATCTCGACATAATTGGCGATGAAACGCCTTAAAAAATTTGCCTTTCCCTGTATACTCTGAATTTGAAGGATTGTGCGTGGGGGAGGCAATTGAATTATTGCCTCAACCTTGAGAGGATCAACCATGATCCCTATTTTTGACACTATGAAACCTAACAAGCGTCCTGACGTTACGCAAAAGTTGCACTTGTTTGGATTCAAGCGAATCTGGAAGTAGCGACATCGCTCAAAGATAACTCGGAGGTGTGTGGGATGATCGGTTCTCTTGCAAGATCGAGATGCTAAATCATCTAAATAGGCCTCAACTATATGCTTGAGATCATGGAAAGAAAAATACATGGCCCGCTGAAAGGTTGCTCCAGCATTTTTGAGACCAAAAGGCATCTTACGATACATGAATGTACCCCATGGACAAATGAATGTCGTTTTGTCATGGTCTTAGGGTTTGATTTTTATTTGATTATATCTCAAAAAACCGTCCATAAAAGAGAAGGCCTCGCAACCTGGACATTCATCAATTATCTGGTCGATGAATGGTGTTGGAAAATTATCTTTTAGACAGGCCTTGTTCAAATCACAGAAGTCTGTACATACACGAATCGTGCCCTATTTCTTATTGACCGACACAGGATTTGACACCCATTGGGTCAAATGGATAGGATAGATAAAACTGGATTTTAGCAGTTTCTCAACTTCAACCTTAATGGTTGTTGCTTTCCTAGGATTAATTGGATGAAGCTTTTGTCGAATAGGCTTGGCATATGGATAAGTTGTGATTTCATGTTCGATTATTTTTGGATCGATGCCTGGCATTTCCTCGTAAGACAAGGAAAAAACGTCACGGAATTCTTTAAATAGATCTATGTAGATTTGAATCTCTCCAGGGGAACAATCCTCTCCGACAAAAACATTCTCCATGATGCTAGGGGTTCTAGAGATATTAATCGGTATGGTTTCAGCGATAGTTTCCATATTACCCTCAAAATAAAACATGTGTGTAGCTAAGGGGTTAATAGGACAAGACCTATCTCCAGTCATAGTCAAGGTGAATTATCCAGTTTCAATTATGCTTAACTATGGGAGGAAATTAGATCTGTGATGGAGATCATCCCAGGGTTTGTCCGAACTAGTCATTTCTTCAATTATTGCTTCATCAGAGGGCAATACTAAGTCTAATGAATCGGTGTCAGCGAGAGAGCCTTGAGCCCAAATAGGCTCTAGAATCGGATCTAACTCTTGTGTGGGAGTTGGATCGGTGTCGGTCGAAGCTTGTTGGACTAAAGAGTATGCTACTTCAGTTGTGGACAAGGGCATGGACATGCCAGGGTGCCCTGTCCCTTCCATTGTGGCTAATGGGGAAGGAAGTATCCATGGATCATTGAAGTAAGTCATGAAAAATGACGAAACTTGGAAAATCTCAACCTTATGGTGGTCGGATATGAACTTGACATCACCTTGAGGGGGCAGGTAATCGAAGGTATCCATCAAATATGGGAAGAAACCAACCCCTATGTTGACTATGCCTGGTTGGAGATTATCAATCATCGGGACCGCGGATCCCCCCAATGAAGGGTCAGGTCTGGAGAAAGACAATTAATCAATGGTCACAATCCGGTCCTCGTGTGGAAACAACAAGACCTAGAAAACTGTAGCGACCAATGCTTGCATGGCGTATGTCCAACTCCTTCCTAACAAAAGATTGTAGACAAGGGATGCATCGACTACTTCTACCTCGACGCACACAGTCTTCCCTCCTAATTTCATGGGGAAAGAGGGAATGATGCTATGTGGTCAAAAGGAATGAATGTCGAAAGCAGTGAGAAGAGTACGTGACGGAGACAAAATTGGTTGGCCAATGGCCTTCCAACATGCCAATGACATAACGCATGTCAAGGTGCCTTCATCAACCACCGTGTGGAAAATATTCCAAGTAAAAGTTTTCGGGGGGTGAGACACTACTATCTGAAATGCTACGTGGTAAGGCAGATGAGGTTTTAAGTCAGTTGTATCCAACATGATTGTACCCAGATTACAAGTCTCGGTAGATCCTAAAGCGGCTAACAAAGCTTTCCTTTGGGAAGGGCTTCTTTGGAGGACCTCCAAAGTGGACATCGCACAAGGGGTTTGAGACAAATCCTCCACCACAGAATAGTTATGTGCGGCCCTTTCATTTGGGTTGTGAGAAGCATTCTTGAACGTGCCTTTTGGGATGCGTGTCATTTTTTCGCCCAAAGTCTTCTCGATCTGGAGAGGAAGAGATGGGAGTTTGACTTCTTTTCCCTTCTCAGAATTGCTTGGTTTACTGTAGTCATACACTCTAGTTGATATAAAAGCATCACCCTTCATCATATACACATTCATGAATGCAGGATTGTTCGAAGATGGAGAGGGTCCTTGACTTCCCCCTTCCGTGCTTGTAGAGGCTAGGGTTAGGTTTTTCCCATGTTGAAATGGATTGGTTAACATGGTAGGTTGTTGTTGTGTCACAAACTTTTGGGCCTCTACAAGCTGAGGACATTGGTGGGTCGGGTGGTCTTCCGCGCACAGGTTGCACGGATACCTCGCCTTCTGTTTCTCAATGTTGCCCCCGCCAACATTATTAGTGGGTTTCTTATCCCCCTTACCCTTCTTTCATTATTTTTTCTTTCCTTCAGGCTGTTGGGTGGCCTTTGGATTTTTCGATTGTACTATGTATACATCCGATTTTTGGGTAGGGGGAGAATCCAAAACAATAGTTTGGCTGGCCGTTGTGTATTGTATAGACAATTGCTGCAATTTCTTCGTCAATTGCTCAGCGGGCTTTGTTTGTGCTGAACCAACAATACCATCAGCATGTGGTTAAGCTCTCTATCTGGTTTTATCAAGTAATGAGCATGGCAAATCTGGCAAGATATCGTATAATAAACCAGACTGAGAGTATATTAGCTCAAGCTGTTGAGCTCGCATGATGGCATCTTCTTTGAAAAATACTCCTGATGTCGCGATGTATTTGGATAACTATGGGACTAAAGAATTCAGGAACCACTCGAGCAGGAATGATGGTGGGACTGGAACCTTAATTAAACTCTTCCAGCGATGCCATTCTCGGATGTGATCAGAGATATGGTCCGCTTTTGTCTGTGCGAAATTGGCCAGCAATTATGTGCCAGCGTTGTATCTGACAGGTAATTGGAAATGGTTTAGGAAAGCCATTGCCAATTCGTTGAAGGAAGAGTATCTTGAGCGGTAGATCTCAATGTACCATTTCACGGCACTCCCAATGAGAGTGCATTGAAACAATCGCAACTCTACGGAGTCGTCTTTCAACGATTTAGACAAGAACCAAAGGTGAAAAGTAGTCACATGATCTTCTGGATCTTCATTAGGCTTGGCCTCAAACTTTGGTATGTCTTAAGGAAACTTCATCGGCATAGGAGGCCAATGCGGACCGTGATAGATAAGGTCATTCAACAACCTTCCCAAGTCTGCCAAATGCAAGGTTGCCAGGAAAGGTGTTGATTAAGGTTGGTTGTCATTGATGTCAACCCTTGAAGAAAGCCCCGTAGCACAAAGGTTTAGGTAATGGACCCAATATTGTCTGATGTAAATATGACTCATTATTTTTTTTTCATGGTTGATAAGAAGTAAATATGGATGAACTCTAAAGTGGT
>SNQJ01S0072187.1:43583-81915 GCA_010110895.2 Picea sitchensis | reverse complement strand
TGCTCATTATTGGATAATAATTCTACATTGATATAACATTTGAAGAAAAAGAATTATAATTATGCTATTACTGATTCACCCCCCCTCTCAATAATCCAACAAAAAATAGTTTGGGTTGTTGGTGATAACCATGGAAAAAGGGACCTAGAGTTTGAATGTCACCAGGTTGTCAGGAAAAGTTTGGTTGTTGGCCTGGGTTCTGGTAAAAACCATGGCCATGACCAGCGTACGGATTTTGCATGTGAGGAGACATCATCAGCTGATTCCCAAAATAAGACGTAGATGGTTGGGCGTGCATTACATTTGGAGGAATTTGGGAAGGGTTGCCCCATGTTGATCCCATGGGCATAGGAATAATACCTTGTCTGGAGTTCCATTGGTAGTAAAAATAATTTCCCCAGATCAACATTCCTGATGAGGGAACCGATCCCTGCCAAGAATTCCAAGGTCCTGATTCAGAAGAAGTTCCTGGGTTTGCCCCCTGTGCAGGAATAGTACCCTGCATAGGAATAGGTTGTTCGTAACCGGGGTTGCTCCCTGTCGGGAAAGAAGCTAACAAGAAAGTGTTTTTACCAAATGCACCAAACAAAGAAAAAGGTGTCGAACCAACTGACATATGATGAGAAGGTGGTCCTTGGCTCCCTACTCCAAATAAACTATGGTGCGTGGGTGGACCAGTGGATTGTTGGTGGGTGACATCGAGCGAAGGGGACGAAGGAGGTATATGACCTCCCTCATAAGGGAAAGCATTAAAAGGAGCTAAAGTGCCCCCCATGTGTCCTTGCAGAGGAGTGTTAGATCTCCCTGCCCCCAGACCTAAAGTCTATGAAGTGAAGTAGGAAAGTACAGGATTTGTACCTGAGCTAGGCATCCCGTATGAGAACAGAGGGCCTGTCGCACTCGGTGTGAAAGGGGCAGTGGTTGCCACCATATACGGGATTGGACCACTATTAGAGGTAGAGGCAGTTGAGACGATTGTGGCTCGGGTTGGTGACAGTGGGTTAGGAGGTGGAAAATCCTCTGTGGTGACAACCATAGTGGGAATTGAATAATTACTAGAAGAAGTGGCAGCATTTGTTTCCATTGTTGCGTGCGACACTATATGGCACTCGTAAGGGTGAATAGATACGATGATAGGTGCCAAAAGATCAGTGGTTGGATTTTCGGATGGACTAAGAGCTTTCGATCCCAAGTCTAAAACGTTCGTTTCCTCCAAGTGTTGGTTGGGTACAATTCTTGTGACCCGATCGCTTCAAAAGACACTTGTTGGTCTAGCTTTCGTCTTAGTGGTGGTGAAGGTGGCTCCAGTGTAACCGATGATAGGCCCAGAAGACTTTGTGACCGGTGGAGCTCGTGATCCTCCACTGTGTGAGAAGATCAAAGACACACTAGGGCTTTCTATTCGTTCAAAAACAACACACACTAAAAAGGTCCCTCCAAGATAAAACAAGCAAACACTAAACTAGTTGGAAGAATAGTTACAACAACCAACACTAGAGAAACTTACCGGTGCAAGTGCAACTCGAACACGGAAGCACCATCTGGGTGTACTTTGCAAAGCATGTCCCGATGTCTATTCTATGTACCACGGTATACCCCCGTAGTCACCTCTGTATGTCTTTAAAAAGATAGGCAACTAGGTTTCCAGCGTGCGAACAATCACCAGGAGGGTACAGTCGAAAGTCGGGTAGACCACAATGAGCAGGGTATCGAGCCCGAAACCTGTCAAGGGTATTGAAGGAAAGTGGTTTGGAAGACAACTGAGGACCTCGAACGGATTCGAGACCCATGAAGCTCCGTGGCAAATGTGATCGACGAAATCTCAAGACAAGCCCTCTATATGTGTTCTCCAATACGATTGGTCCAGCTTTAGAGGGGTTATCTCCGCTACCTTTCCACACGCGACCTCATGTTTAGCCCCTGTGTTAGAGGGGGGTCCCGGATAAATTTCACGATACTGGACTTTGACACTCCCTAACTCAAACTCCAATGTTTGATTTAATTGCCTTGAAGAGGTTCCTCTCCAACCTAATTCAAGGCCCTGACCCTAAACTAGTTGGTTGACCCTACAAACATAAAAAGTCTAATGAATTTTGTATTTAGCGTTAATTTTTATGGCTTGTCTTAAGTCAAAGGTTATGAAAGTGAAACTAGTGATGTTTGAAAGACGAAAGAAAAATAAACAGAAAGATGGAAACAAAATAACTTCACTTGACTGAAATCTTAAACAACTTTTCAATCTAAAAAAATTTCTAAGATCTCTGAACAACAAACTCAAAGTAGGATTTCACTCGACTGCGAGCTACTTATGATCTAATTAAACCATCACTAACTTATGAAAGCAAAGACTTTTCCCTGGTTACTAATGCAAAACAACACTATTTAACCAAACAAAGAAATAAAAGATTTTCTTTTATTTGAATGCTCACAAAGCAAAAAGGAAAAATATCAACAAGTAAAAACCAAGAAAACTTCTGGCCTAAGCGCAGATCACAAAGAGTCACTTTAAAAATCACAAACAAGAAAATTAAAATTGGACTCTCACACTTGTCTAAGAACCCTATAAAAAGAAAATTTTGAAGAAAACTTCTTAATGAAAAAGAAATCTATTGTTGTGATCAAACCTAAGTTACTGACTGCTATGATAGAGATCCAAAAACTTGAGAGGTATAACTCTTTTCAAAGGAAAGGATGATTGCCTCACCTTCAAAAAAAAAATTCTCCATAAGCACACTGTTAACAGTTCAACAGCAGGCGTGTGCACGCAAGCTGTGTAAAGTCAGAGCGTGTGTACACACATATTGGCCTTATAGAGACCATGTGTATCTCTGAAACTCTAAGACAAATGAAAAGGCCAAGCAATCCAGCCTAGGTAGAGACTACTAGTACTAAGAACCAAGATCTCTTGAAGACTCAGACACTTACTTTAACAGAAAAAAGAAAACAATTCAAGGAAAACTTCATAGAACAAACCAATCTGAGGTGAAACCTAAGCTATAGACTGCAAACAACAAAGACTAGAAAGAGTTTCAGAAAACCCCTAAGAAGGGCTATTTCTGACAGGGGAGAGGATGACCGCCTCTCTTAAAGAATTTTTTTGGAATCATACACGCGACTAACACTTCCTCAGCTCATGTGTACACGTGGGCTGTGAGAAGGTAGGGTGTGGGTACATGTGTGCAGACCTTATACAGGCCGCGTGTACCTCTGTGGGTCTCAAAAAATAAAAAATGTTGTCAAGCAAAGAAACAGAGATAACTGGTATGGAAGACTAGAATCTTTATTAGCTCAGACTTTTGTAGAAACTTTAAAAACAAGAAATGAAACCAGTTCTTAAAAATACCCAAGAAAAAACATTCCCAGAAACCCTAGAGATCCCCAATATGGTCGCCAATTCTGTTGTGGGTGGGAAATCCCTCCTACGGACTAGCACTAAGGGTTTTATCATGCATGCAAAAATGACCTAAATATTCTTACTTTTTACTATCATCCCATGCCTAGAACCCCATTACTCATATGTAAATACATTGCTCAAGAGATTAAGTTGACGTACCTTATTCTTCGTGTTTGATGTCAATCCCTTTTCGCACTTGGTCGTTCTTTGACTGCAACTCTCCTCCCAATGATGACCTGCATTCACTAAAGACAAACAAAGAACTCCACATGCATTTGATCTATGAACTAATGGGTTAGAGATTTAATCAATCATACCATCAATATTCCAATAATGACAATCTCATATGTCGGGATGGGAAAAGCAATTCTTTTATTAACTTCACAATGATACCTTACAATGATAAAGTCGGCTATTGCTTCTCGATCCTAGTCCTAGGCTCTTCTTCCACTATCTTCCAACTGCTTTTCTCTATACTTCTCTTTGCACAAGGATGGCTAAAGGTTGGGACAAAGAGAATGCTCAATCGGGTATAGTTTCTTTACTATGATTCTCCTCTTCTCAAATGGGACCCCTAACCCTTCTTTTATAGGCTAGAAGAAGCTAGGTATTTGGTCAAGTGACCGGCCATGCATGGCCAAAAGGTTTAGTTAACTTACCCAAAGTTGTGTGTTTCGTCAACAAATTTCCTTTTTCCATGCTTTTGTAGGTACACGTGGGTTGTCTTGGGTCAGCTAGCGTGTACATGTGTGCAGTAATGGAGCAGGGCGCGTGGGCCTTTATAAAAGGGGTTTTTAAGAAGAGTTGTTCAGTAGTGTTTTGGCAAAGAAGGAATCTGAGATGGCCTGATGCCGGGTAAGCATGTCTGGTGCAAATTAGGGTTATAACACATGTAGATTATGTCTTCTAGATCCCCATGTAGGAATGTTATCTTCACATCCCTCTATTCTACATCAAAATCAAATATAGCAGCAATAGATAACATAAATCTAATAAAAGTTAACATGGAAACAGGAGAAAAAATCTCACCAAAATCAATTCCCTCGACCTGGGAATAACCCTTTTCTACTAATTGAGCTTTGTATTTCTCCACTTTGCCTTATGCATTCATCGTATTTTTAAATACCCATTTGTTGCCAATGGGATTTCTTCCAGTTGGAAACTCCACTAGATCACAATCCTCATTCTTATCCAAGGTTGTCATTTCTTCAACCATGGCCTTTTTCTAGAGTTTTCCATCCTCTGAATCTAGTGCCTCCCTAACAGTTATAGGATCATCATCAGTAATAGAAAAAGAAAAAATTGAATGGAAATTAGATGGAGTATACCTTTCCAGTATCTTTTTTTCCCACATTGATCTCCTCAATACTGGAGT
This sequence comes from Picea sitchensis, assembly GCA_010110895.2. Lineage (NCBI taxonomy): Eukaryota > Viridiplantae > Streptophyta > Pinopsida > Pinales > Pinaceae > Picea > Picea sitchensis. The sequence goes on along the minus strand of SNQJ01S0072187.1, from coordinate 77,146 downwards.
ATGAGGATCTTCTTCTTCTAATTCCTATTCTTCTGTAGAGTATGATTCATCATCCTTTAGCTCAAACTCTATTTTCTCTGGTTCTTCATTACTTGGTAGGACTTCCCATTTGACAACATCCTTCATTTCTCTAAATACCACATCTCGATTATACACAACCTTCTTAGTTTATGGTTTCCAAAGCTTATAACCTTTGAGACCATATTTATACCCAATAAAGATACACTTTCCAGCGTTCTTATCTAGCTTACTCTCATTTTCCTTTGGAACATGAACATAGGTCTCACAACCAAATACCTTGAGATGTGTGAGAGAAGGTTTCTTACCAGTCCATACCTATTATGGATTCTTGTGATCCAGTGTTGATGAAGGTGACCAGTTGACCAAGTAACATGAAGTACCCACTGCCTCTGCCCATAATTCTTGCCCTAACCTAGCACTACTAAGCATGCAACTTGATTTTTCCATTAGCATCTTGTTCATCCTTTCTACAACTCAATTTTGTTGAGGTGTATATGGAGTAGTCTTATGCCTTGCTATACCACACTTCTTACAAAACTCTTCAAATTAATTCTTGTGTAACTCTCCACCATTATCTGTCCTCGACACCTTAATTCTATTATCTGTTTGATTCTCAACAAGAGCCTTAAACTCTTTAAACCTGTCAAAGACTTCAGATTTATTCCTAAGAAAATATATCCAAGTATTCCTCAAGAACTCATTTATAAATGAAACATAGTACATAGATTTTCCCAATGATGGAACCGACATAGGTCCAAACACATCATTGTGCACTAGCTGTAAAATTCCTTCTACCCTCATTGCACCAAAAGGGAATCTTACCTGATTTTGCTTCCCATATACACAATGTTCACAAAACTCAAAATCCAGAGAGTAGTTAGACATACCTTCAACCATACCTTTACCGTGTAGTAGTCGAAGACTCTTCTCTCCGATATGCCAAGTCTTTGATGCCACAACATAACCTTTTCTCAAGAGACTATAGGAGTTTTTTCTTCTTTTGCTCCAATATCATAAACAATGGAACTATTACACCCAATACCAATAGTGCTTCTTTGTAGATTATATAGATTTCCAATTCGAACTCCCTTCAACAACACCATTTCTCCTCGAACCATCCTGCAAGTTTCCTTCTCAAATACCATTTGTACCCCTGCATCGTCCATTTTGCTTACATAAATCACATTTCTGGCCAATCTTGGGATGTGTAGAACACCAGGTAGTGTTCTAATCCTTCCATCTATGAGCCTCAACTTGACTTTTCCTTGTCCTATGATTCTAGTTGTTGATTCCTCACCTAGGAAAACATTACCTCCATCATACCTTTCATATTCACATAACCACTCCTTGTGGGGATTCATATGAAAGGATTCACCTTAGTCAACCAACCATGCCTCATGATATGCATGTGTGCTTGAAGAATCCAAGTACACATCCCCTCCTTCTTTCTTGGAGGTCTTTTCTTCTATAGAGGGAGCACCTTTAGATCCCTTCACTTTCTCAACGCTTTTGGATCTACATTTCTTCTTAAAGTTCCCTTGTTTTCCACATCTCCAATAATTATAGGACCATTATGATTTGCCCGATTTTAGCCAAGCTTTATGAAATTATTTTGGAAAAGAATATTAGCCTTTGGCTAGAAAGTCACGGTAAAAGAGCTAAAGGCCTAAAGGCCAGGTCGGGTTTAGGAGATATCATTCCACTGTGGACCATCTTGTTACCTTTAGGATCATTGCAGAGGAGTTCCACAATACTAAAACCAATCTTTTATGTTTTTTTGTTGACTTTAGAGAAGATTTTGACATAGTTCCTAGGAAAAACCTTTGGAATAGGCTGGAAGAGATAAAAGTGTCTCTCGAGTTGAGGGCTGCTGCAATAAGGATGTATGAGAACATTATTGCTAAGTTTAAAAACACTGAGGACTGGTCAAAAGAGATTAAATGCAATAATAGATTAATCGGTTTCAAAGGTATTGTGATATTTTGGTAAATTTATTCATTTCCATGAATTAACAAAAAGGATTGATTCAATGCTTGAAAATGTGTAAAATTGATGTAGAAAACATCCAAAAGTTGTAAAATTGATACATACTACTTGTAGAATAGGTCGAGTTGTTCTAGAGTGGTAACATTGGTTTCCTTTGACATGCTTCTAGAGTAACATGGTTCCTTTGATTGGGTTTTAGCACTCACATTTAGAGCATTGAGTTCATTCATTCTAGTAATTAATGAAATGGTGTGACCTATTGTTTAGAAAACATGTAAAATTATTTAGGAAACATCCAAAATACATAAAATGAATATATATGATTTGCAAAAGAGGTATTCAATGATCCTGGAGCAATAAGGTTGGTTTTCCTTTGACTTTCTTTCAAAATTTGAGGATTCATGTTTTTAATTTTTAATCATGAAATTCATAGCACCAACATCTACCTCCATGTTTTGGGGCTTAAGAATCAGGCCTAAAAATTAGGATCCCCTCAAACATTAACACCCAAAAAATAGTTCATTGATACCTACAAAAGCCAACATAAACCTTGATGTTGTGGATATAGCTTTTATCAACCTAAAAATCAAACAGTTGCCCTTTAAAAATTAGAATTAATTGATAGTATAAATAAATAACAATGGAAGATGTATAATGCAAAATGCACCAACCATTATATGATAGACATGATCAATAATGTTATTGCAAGAATTTTGATCTAAAAAGATCAAATGTGTGATGGATTATTAGACACAAGATACCAAACAACCTAAGTAGTAAATATTATAGATGTGCATAGACCTCATATCATACTATATTAAAATATTATTATTAATGTATCAACCAAAACAAAAAAAATAGTCTAAAATAATTTTTAAGTGTCTCATATATTCATGAAATTTGTATTCAAGGTTTTTCAACTACTCTTCATTAAAATGTTATAATTCCTAATTGTATAAATAATAAACATTAAAGATTTTGTGAAAAGTATGGTTCTCTCACCTTAAGATTTAAAGAATAGATGTGAGTGTAAAATTATTTTCATTAAGAATTAATTAGAAAATAAATATATTATAAGTTATAAAATAATAAAATTATGTAATATAATAAAAGATGATTTAATAATTGAATTATAATAAATTTTATTATTTAATAAAACATGAAAACTTAAAAACTTAAAATTTTATTTATCCAAAGCAATACTATGAAACAATAGCAATTTGTAAGAATTTATCTAGACAAAGTAACCTTCACCGTTTTGGAATCTATATAATAATTTTAAATTTTGGTATCCATGTAAAAAACTAAACATTGTGCCTATCAAAATAAAATTTCAAACTGATGTATATTTATGAAAGCCTTTTATGTAGAGATGAAATTTTTGGACGAAACATAGAATGAAGTTTAAATTTGCTTATATAATTAAATGTAAATCTAAAATATTAAATATTATTTATTAAAATAATAATAATTTAAATTTACAATTAATATAAAGATGAATATAATTTAAAATTATAAGTTTTTAAACTTGATTGAATTTAATTAGTAAAGAAGGAAAGAAAATGAAGTAAAATTACAACAAGTCTTTAGACTCTCATAAAGAAAAATGAAGAACAAACCATCACAATGTTGGAAAATATTTTTATTTTTAATTAGAAATGAAACTGAAAAGGTTCACTTTATGTAGTATTTTTTAATTATTACTTTTTAACAGCATTACCTTATAAAAGATAAAAGATCTAAATGTCTATAGCCATCAAATGTGAAATCACTATAAGTAACAGGATGCAGATGACCACCTACTTACATTTAGATTTCGAACATTATAGCACATTCTACTTAGAGAAATTCATAAATAACTCCAAAATATACGAAATTCATTTGTTGCACCGTCTTCGCCCTGGGTAATGGCGATCATGCCTGCTGCAGAGTCTTTAAGACTTTGCCAGCAGGCTGTCAGTGCATGGATGTAGCCATGCTGCTATCTGTCCATCCATGAGTTAGCATGTTGTCAGTGCATGGATGGAACCATGTTTCCATCAGCTTATCTATGGACTTGGATAGATTTAGATATGGATGAGTAGACCTCGGAGATCTTTGAGATGACGGTGAATTTATGCTGGATGATCAGGAGCTTATCTCTGTAGCAGGTTACCTGACTTGGGATCAATGAAATCCTTTTCGAATCTAACAGAGCTTAATTGTTTCATTTAGAAGCCACCAAACCGTTTTTCCTCGTCCCCTCAGCCTACTGATGAACTGGAAAACATTCCACTCAGAACTGACTATCTACATTCTCAAGTTAATTGTGTACATCTTACCTGGACTAGCTCGAAATCTTATATGACAACTTGCTCTCCTCATACATTCGAGCTTAACAGGTCAGCTTCGTATAGAAATTTTATCTGTTCCATATGTCCCTGATATATGTTGAAATTGTGAACCATTTTTAATCCATGAAAATAAGAGTATTATTTTAGGGAAAATGGTAAAGCAAATGTTTGGTCTGAATAGCGTGCTAAATTCGAAAGGATTGATAAAAGTTGGTAAAAAATTTAGGCTGATAGTTTACAAGAAATTTAGTGGAAGTTCACCGTGTTCAATTCTCAGTGCAACCAGTTTACATTGGTTGTCGGTTCATCTCCGCTGCCCAAGTGTTGTCGATTCAACTATGAATTAAACATGGGTTAACTCTGCCCAAGAAATTGGGTCTGGGGAGGATTAAGCAGAACCCTTTAACTATTCCCAACAACTTCATGTATTAAATTCATGTGCTATTGCTATTGCTTGGGCCCTATTGCTTGAGGATTTTTGCATTAAAACAATCTAACATATTCCTGCAATAGCCAATATGTTCCCAATTCTTTTGGGGGAATCCACTGATTCTTGAGGAACTCTGGGGCCTATTGCTTGAGGAAAACTAAAAAATTAGAGTTTTTTGTTTTGAGAAAATAAGTAGAATTTAGCTTACAAATAATTAATTAATGTAATTTTTTTTTTATATTACAACAATGATATGAGATTGTATTTACCAATAATTAATGATAATAATATAGGTTATTCTATCTTTTGATTTAATCAACTTTAAATATGTAATTTTTGTTTCCATCTTTGAGGATTCTTAAACAAGCCACATGTGGCAATGTCCCTGCCGATAATAAGGTTTTGAAAAAAATTTGAACTGCAAATCATGCTAACCTAGGAAAACTCTGACTCCGTGGCTCTGTTGCACCGTAGTTGAGGGCTCTGTTGCGCTGCAGTCCAGGGACCCTTTTAGTTATCTTCTTCTTTACTCTCCCTTTGGAGAATCATTTGAAGGAAAAAAGAAAGAAGTAGCTCCCATTACCCTTTTCATTTTGGAGCATGCAGAGCATAGGAACTGCATTGTTGGCCAGTACTTTCAGAATTGGGAGTTTTCTCACTAGTTTTCTTCTGAATGTTTCGAGTGATGTCACTGGGCCACACTCGCTGGATTCTGAACAATTTAAATGCATCTATTATTTACTACTATTATGCGATGGTGTCTATTCTTGGCTTTTTAAATCCTCTTTTCTTTGTGGTTGTCTCTCGGTTTTATGCATACAAAAGAGAAACCAATGAGGCATTTGGCAGTCACAACCCCCTTCTTACACTCACTAGACGAACCTACCGATTCAAGACTTGCTAAGCATAGTAGAAAAAACATTATAGAGGCAGGAACACACCGAAGAAATCCGTATAGAGGCCCGATCTTTCATTTGTCGCTGGGGTGTAGTCGTTTCTATTGCTTAAAGGCGAACAACCTAATGAATGCGTGGCGAGCAGCTCGGCATGCATAAAGAACGGGAACAGTCTGGAATGGTATAAACACATATTCAGGAGGTATCCGCTCTAACCATCAATAGTAGGGCGATCTTGCGCTTCTTCCCGGAGAGATCTCCACCTCGAATTCTTCCATCCAGGTTTTTTCGATCGAGGTCTCGCATGGACATGCAGGTGCAGTGACAACAGAGGAATTGTCATGTGTTGCTGCGATACCCCAATACCTCCTCAGTTGGACATTAGACTGTGCTTATGCAAGGTTTTTAAAGTTACCTAACGAGAGTCACCCCCTTCAAATTGTTAATAGATTTATCATGTCTATATGGTTGGTATTGTTTTTTTTTTTTTTATCATGTTTAGGTTGTTGGTATTGTTTTGGTTTTGTTTTCTTTATGTAATGTATTGTATTGTAATGTGTAATGCAATTCTTTTCTATTTTATTATCTTTATACATTTCAACTTTTCATTTATTTATTATTTAAAATAAGAAAACATACCAATATTATCTTAAAAAAATATTTTATTATTTTAATTTATTTGTTTTAGGATTATTTCTTCTAATTTTTTTATTATCAACAATTTAGTATTTAATTTCTTTATTTTTATGAGATAATTGTTGTTAAAGCTTCTAATCAACATTATTTTCTTATGATTTTATAGAAAGGGGAATCAATGGGTGACTCAAGAATACAACGAACCTTTCGTACTAAGAAACTCATAACCAATTATCGCTTTGGTAGAAAGAAATTTGTGATAGACATTCTTCATCATGGAATGCCCAACCTTTCAATGAATGAAATCCAACATAAGTTGAAGAGGATATATGGTGTGAAGGACCTACAAACGATTTTAATATATGGTTTTAGTACACATGGTGCAAGCTATACATGATTTGGCCTCATTTATGACAGTTTGGCACTTGCCCAAAAATATGAGTCTAACCATAAACTTGCTTAGAATGGAATTCAAACCCATGTGGAGAAAACAAAAAGAGAATGCAAACAAAGAGCCAAGAAAATACGTGAAGTGAAGAAATATGTAAAAAACAAACAAGTTGATAGTTAATCGTGACCATAGAACTATCTAATGGTTTTTGGAGTTGTTGGAAAAAAACAATAACATTTTTCCAAGTGTAGAAAAAATACAATATCTTTTTGAAAAATATATGAGTATTTTAATTGTGAATTATTAATATGTTAAATTTATTTTAATTGTTAATCATGATGGTTATGGTGAAATTATATAAAATTATGGTGTTTATAGTGAAATTATAATTATAGTACTTAAATTAAGAAATAACAACATTTTTCTTTGAATGTTAAATTTTATTTTATTTATGATTTTTCTTTGACTATTAAATATTATTTTATTTATTGTAGTTAAAGGTAAATATCATAAATATTTTTATGATATTAAAATTCAATTTATTATTTTAAAATTCAATTGGACCACTTCTGTATATGTGCATATACGGAAGCTAACCACTTCCATATATGCGCATATAAGGAACCTGACCATTTTCGTATATGCGCACATACGGAAGCCGACCACTTCCGTATATGTGCACAAACGAAAATAGTCGACTTCCGTAAATCCACATATACGGAAGTTGACCACTTCTGTACAAAAGCTGACCACTTTCATATATGCACATATACGTAAGCTAACCACTTTCATATATGCGCATATAAAGAAGTTGACCACTTCCATTTATGCGCATATACGAAAATGGACGACTTTCACATATGCACATATACGAAAGACAACCACATTCATATATGCACATATACACAAGTGGTAAGATTTTGTATATGCTCATATAGGGAAGTGGTCGAATTTCATATATGCCCATATAGGGAAGTGGTCGACTTCCGTATATGCACATATACAAAAGTTGGCCACTACCCTATATGCGCATATACCAATTTTTTATATGCACATATAGGGAAGTGATCGACTTCTATATATGCGCATATGCGAAAGTTGGCCACTTTGGTATATACACATATACAAAATTGGTCAGATTTTGTATATGCACATATATGGAAGTGGTCAATTTTTGTATATGTGCATATACAAAAGTTGACCATTTTTGTATATGCGCATATACAGAATTCGACCACAATCATATATTCCCATGTACAAAAGTGGCCAGCCTTCGTATATGCACATATACGAAAGTGGTAAGCTTCCTTATATGTGCATATAGGGAAGAGGTCAACTTCTGTATATGTGCATATAGGAAGGCAACCAATTTCGTATATGTGCTTATATTGAAGTGGTCGACTTCTGTATATGCGCATATACGGAAGTGGTCAGCTTTCGTATATGCACATATATGGAAGTGGTCAACTTCCGTATATTCACATATATGGAATATGACAATTTTTGTATATGCACATATACGGAAGTGGTCAGCTTCTATATACGCGCATATAGGAAAATGGTTGAATTCCATATATGTGCATATACGAAAGTTGGACCACTTCTGTATATGCGTATATACAGAAGCTGACCACTTCCATATATGCGCATATAGGAAAATGGTCGGCTTTCGTATATGCGCATATACGAAAATGATCTTCTTTCATATATGCGCATATACGGAAGTTGAGCACATTCATATATGCAAGTCGTCTACTTTTGTATATTTGCAGATAGGGAAGTGGTCGGCTTTCGTATATGCGCATATACGAAAGTGCGCATATACAAAAGTTGGCCGCTTCCATATATACACATATACAGAATTGGTCAGCTTTTGTATATGCACATATATGGAAGTGGTCGATTTTAGTATATGTGCATATACAAAAGTTGACCACTTCCATATATGCTCATATATAGAAGTTGGCCACTTTCGTATATGTGCATATACAGAAGTGGTCGGCTTTCATATATGCACATATACGAAAGTCGACCATTTTCGAATATGTGCATATACGAAGTGGTCAACTTTCATATATGCGCATATGCGAAAGCCTATCATTTTCGTATATGAGCATATATGAAAGCGGTTGGCTTTCGTATATGCACATATACAGAATCCGACCACTTCCGTATATGCGCATATATGGAAGCCGACCACTTACATATATGTGCATATACGAAAGTGGCAAGCTTCTGTATATGCGCATATACAGAAGTCGACCATATCTGTATATGCGTATATATGGATGCCAACCACTTTCGTATATGGGAATATATCGAAGTTGACTAGTTCTTCCTATTCCCTTCCAGTCCGAGAGAGAGCTCCACAATTTTGTTGACAGATACAAAGTTTACACTATCGAAGGACATGAAGAGAACAAAATCTGTAGGTTGTTTATCCACCCATTGCAGGCATTTATGGAATGTGACTTTCGTATATGCGCTCTTCCATAAATACGCATTTATGGAAGTTGGATTCTGTATATATGCGTATTTAAGAAAGTTGGTTTTTGTAAATGCGAATATACAGAAGCTGACCACTTCCGTATATGCACATATATGGAAGCTGACCACTTCCGTATAAGCACATATACGAAAAATGGTCGGCTTTTGTATATGCACATGTACGAAAATGGTCGGATTTCCAATATGTGCATATATGGAAGTTGGACCACTTTCGTATATGCGCATATATGGAAGTTTACCACTTCCGTATATGCACATATACGAAAATGGTCATCTTCCATATATGCACATATACAAAATCTGACCACATTCATATATGCAAGTGGTTGGATTCTATATATGCGCATATAGGGAAGTGGTTGACTTCCGTATATGCGCATATACAAAAGTTGGCCACTTTCGTATATAAACATATATAGAATCCAACATCTTGCGTATATGCACATATATGGAAGTGGTCGATTTTTGTATATGTGCATATTCAAAATTTGACCACATCCATATATGCTCATATTTAAAAGATGGCCACTTCCGTATATGTGCATATACTGAAGTGGCCAACTTTTGTATATGTGCATATATGGAAGTCGACCACTTCCCTAAGGTAAGAAAATATACCAATATTATCTTAAAAAAATATTTTATTATTTTAATTTATTTGTTTTAGGATTATTTCTTCTAATTTCTTTATGATCAACAATTTAGTATTTAATTTCTTTATTTTTATGAAATAATTGTTGTTAAATCTTCTAATCAACATTATTTTCTTATGATTTTATAGAAAGGGGAATCAATGGGTGACTCAAGAATACAACCAACCTTTCGTGCCAGGAAACTCATAACCAATTATCGCTTTGGTAGAAAGAAATTTGTGATAGACATTCTTCATCATGGAATGCCCAACCTTTCAATGAATGAAATCCAACATAAGTTGAAGAGGATATATGGTGTGAAGGACCTACAAACAATTTTAGTCTATGATTTTCGTACACATGGCACAAGCTATACATGATTTGTCCTCATTTATGACAGTTTGGCACTTGCCCAAAAATATGAGTCTAACCATAGACTTGCTCAGAATGGAATTCAAACCCATATTGAGAAAACAAAAAGAGAATGCAAACAAAGAGCCAAGAAAATACGTGGAGTGAAGAAATATGTGAAAAACAAACAAGTTGATAGTTAATCGTGACCATAGAACTATATAATGGTTTTTTGAGTCGTTGGAAAAAGACAATAACATTTTTCCAAGTGTAGAAAAATTACAATATCTTTTTAAAAAATATATGAGTATTTTAATTGTGAATTATTAATATGTTAAATTTATTTTACTTGTTAATCATGGTGGTTATGGTTAAATTATATAAAATTATGGTTTTTATAGTGAAATTATAGTTATTGTACTTAAATTAAGAAATAACAACAATTTTCTTTGAATGTTAAATTTTATTTTATTTATGATTTTTATTTGAATATTAAATATTATTTTATTTATTGTAGCTAAAGGTAAATATCATAAATATTTTTATGATGTTAAAATTCAATTTATTATTTTAAAATTCAATTGGACCACTTCTGTATATGTGCATATACGGAAGCTAACCACTTCCATATATGTGCATATATAGAACCTGACCATTTCTGCATATGCGCACATACGGAAGCCGACCACTTCCATATATGTGCACAAACGAAAAATAGTCGACTTCCGTAAATCCACATATACGGAAGTTGACCACTTCTGTATATGTGCATATACAAAAGCTGACCACTTTTGTATATGCACATATACGTAAGCTTACCACTTATGTATGTGCACATATATGTAAGCTGACCACTTTCATATATGCTCATATAAGGAAGTTGACCACTTCCGTTTATGCGCATATACGAAAATGGCCGACTTTCACATATGCACATATACGAAAGCCAACCACATTCATATATGCACATATACACAAGTGGTCAGATTTTGTATATGCGCATATAGGGAAGTGGCCGAATTTCGTATATGCACATATAGGGAAGTGGTCGACTTCTGTATATGTGCATATACAAAAGTTGGCCACTACCCTATATGCGCATATACCAATTTTTTATATGTACATATAGGGAAGTGATCGACTTCTATATATGCGCATATGCGAAAGTTGACCACTTTGGTATATACACATATACAGAATTGGTCAGATTTTGTATATGCACATATATGGAAGTGGTCAGTTTTCGTATATGTGCATATAAAAAAGTTGACCATTTCTGTATATGCGCATATATAGAATTTGACCACATTCATATATGCGCATATACAGAAGTGGCCAGCCTTCGTATATGCACATATACAAAAGTGGTAAGCTTCCTTATATATGCATATACAGAAGAGGTCAACTTTTGTATATGTGCATATAGGAAGCCGACCATTTTCGTATATGTGCTTATATTGAAGTGGTCGACTTCTGTATATGTGCATATAAAAAAGTGGTCAGCTTCCATATATGCACATATATGGAAGTGGTCATCTTCCATATATGTGCATATATGGAAGATGACAATTTTCGTATATGCGCATATATGGAAGTGGTTAGCTTCTGTATATGCACATATAGGAAAATGGTCGGATTCCATATATGCACATATAGGAAAATGGTTGGATTCCATATATGCACATATATGAAAGTTGGACCACTTATGTATATGCGCATATACAGAAGCTGACCACTTCCATATATGCACATATAGGAAAATGGTCGGCTTTCGTATATGCGCATATACGAAAATGGTCTGCTTTCATATATGTGTATATACGGAAGTCGAACACATTCATATATGCGCATATACACAAGTTGTCTACTTTTATATATTTTCATATAGGAAAGTGGTCGACTTTCGTATATGCGCATATACGAAAGTGCACATATACGAAAGTTGGTCGCTTTCGTATATACACATATACAGAATTGGTCAGCTTTTGTATATGCACATATATGGAAGTGGTCGATTTTAGTATATGTGCATATACAAAAGTTGACCACTTCCATATATGCTCATATATAGAAGTTGGCCACTTCCGTATATGTGCATATACAAAAGTGGTCGGCTTTCATATATGCACATATACGAAAGTCAACCATTTTCGTATATGTGCATATACGAAAGTGGTCAACTTTCATATATGCGCATATGCGAAAGCCTATCATTTTCGTATATGAACATATATGAAAGCGGTTGGCTTTCGTATATGCACATATACAAAATCCGTCCACTTCTATATATGCGAATATATGGAAGCCGACCACTTCCATATATTTGCATATACGAAAGTGACAAGCTTCTGTCTATGCACATATACGAAAGTCAACCATATCTGTATATGCATATATACGGATGCCGACCACTTATGTATATGGGAATATATTGAAGTTGACTAGTTCTTCTTGTTTCCTTCCAGTCCAAGAGAGAGCTCCGCAATTTTGTTGATAGATACAAAGTTTACACTACTGAAGGACACGAAGAGAACAAAATCTGCAGGTTGTTTATCCATCCATTGCAGGCATTTATGGAATGCGAATTTTGTATATGCGCTCTTCCGTAAATGTGCATTTATGGAAGTTGGATTCTGTATATGTGCACATTTACGAAAATTGGTTTTCGTAAATGCGAATATACAGAAGCTGACCACTTCTGTATATGCACATATATGGAAGCTAACCACTTCCGTATAAGCACATATACGAAAATGGTCAGCTTTTGTATATGCACATGTACGAAAATGGTCGGATTTCCTATATGTGCATATATGAAAGTTGGACCACTTCCATATATGCGCATATATGGAAGTTTACCAGTTCCGTATATGTGCATATACGAAAATGGTCGGCTTCCATATATGCGCATATATGCAAGTGGTTGGATTCTATATATGCGCATATATGCAAGTGGTTGGATTCTATATATGCGCATATAGGGAAGTGGTCGACTTCCGTATATGTGCATATACAAAAGTTGGCCACTTCCGTATATACACATATATAGAATCCAACCACTTGCGTATATGCACATATATGGAAGTAGTCAATTTTTGTATATGTGCATATTCAAAATTTGACCACTTCCATATATGCTCATATTTAGAAGATGGCCACTTCCGTATATGTGCATATACTGAAGTGGTTGGATTTTTTATATGCACATATACGAAAATGGTTGACTTTCGGATATGCGCATATACAGAACCCCGTCACTTCCATATATGTGTATATACGGAAGTGATTCACCTTAGTATATGCACATATACGGAAGTAGTCAACTTCAGTATATGGTCAGCTTCAGTATATGCACATATATGAAAGTCGACCACTTCTGTATATGTGCATATATGGAAGTGGTCGACTTTTATATATGCACATATACAGAAGTGTCCCGCTTTTGATTATGCACATATACGGAAGCGGGCCACTTATGCATATGCACATATACAGAAGTTGACCACTTTTGTATTTGCACACTCACTTCAATATATGGATGACTTTCGTCTATGCGCATATACGGAAGCTAACCACTTCCATATATGCGCATATATAGAAGTTGAACACTTGAGTATATGCGTAAATATGAATGTGGCCAACTTCCGTATATGCGCATATACGGAAGTCGACCATTTCCATATATGGGCATATATGGATGTTGAAATATTGTAGCTGCAAAGAATATTCTACTTATTATTGAGCTATTATCTTATAAATCAATCCCCTTTTGTGGATTGATCATGTCGGGCTTTGTATAAGACCAAATTCCGTTTTGTGGATTGGTCAAGGCCTAATTATATGTTGCTAATTAAGAAGTCGACCCCTAGGCCTAATTAAAGTGGTTTTAGCCACTAAAGAAGAAGTCGGCCCTGCTTGATGAAGAGACACCACCCTAGCGCCTGCAACTAGTATAAATAAAAGTGGAAGGTGCCTCATTATCTCACTCACTCAAGTCATTCATCTAGTGCGCAAGTTTGAAGGAAGTTGCAGTTGCCAGTTGTCGGAAGAAGGAAGAGAGAGACGCATTGCTCAGTGTTGGATATTCTCCAGTGTTTGGTTTATTATCTTGGCGTTGTATTGGAAATCTATATTAAGGAAGTTTTTGTTGGGTTTTCTCCCCCATGAGGGTTTCCTAGGATAAATGATGTGTACCTTGTGATTGTGTATCTTTTAGTGATCCATATATATGCATATACAAAAATGGTTGGCTTTCCTATATGCGCATATACAGAAGCTTGCCACTTCTGTATATGCGCATATATGGAAGTGGTCATCTTCCATATATGTGCATATACGAAACTGGTCAGCTTATGTATATGTGCATATACGGAAGCCAACCACTTTCGTATATGCGCATATACAAAAATGATTAGCTTCCACATATGCATATATATGAAAGTTGACCACTTTCGTATATGCACATATACGAAAATGGTTGTTTTCTGTATATGTGCATATATGGAAGCCGACCACATTCGTATATGTGCATATACACAAGTGGTCAGCTTCTATATATGCGCATATATGGAAGTGGTCGGCTTCTATATATGCGTATACACAGAAGCCAACCATATACCGAAGCCAGCATACAAATACGGAAGTGATCGGCTTCTGTATATGTGCATATAAAAAAGTGGTCCATTTCTGTATATGCGCATATACGGAAGTGAGACACTTCCGTATATGCGCATATATGGACTTTCATATGTGCGCATATATGGAAGTGGTCAAATTCCGTATATGTGCATATGCGGAAGTGGTCAACTTCTGTATATGTGCATATATGGAAGTTGACCATTTTCGTATATGGGCATATAGGAAAGTGGTCAGATTCCATATATGCGCATATACAAAAATTGTTGGATTCTGTATATGCACATATACGAACGTTGGACCACTTTCATATAGGTGCATATATGAAAGATGACCACTTCCGTATATGCACATATATGAAAATGGTTAGCTTTCTAATATGTGCATATACGCAAGTGGTTTGCTTCTATATATGTGCATATATCGAAGTGGTCAAATTTTGTATATGCGCATATACAAAAATTGGCCACTTCCGTATATACACATATACGGAATTGGTCCAATTTTGTATATGCACATATATGGAAGTGGTAGATTTTTGTATATGTGCATATAAAAAAGTCGACCACTTCCGTATATGCTCATATGTGGAAGCTAACCACTTCCATATATGTGCATATACGGAAGTGGTTGGCTTCCGTATATGCACATATATGAAATCCATATACAAAAGTGGTCGAATTTCATATATGCGCATATACAGAAGTATGTCACTTCCATATTTGTGTATATACATAAGTGGTCGACTTCAGTATATGTGCATATATGAAAGCGGACCACTTCTGTATATGCACAACGCACCTATACAGAAGTGGTCAGCTTCGGTATATGACGAGATCCAGTATATGTGAATATACAAAAGTCAACCACTTCTATATATGCACATATACAAAAGTGGTCGACTTCCATACATGCACATATACGGAAGTGTCCCGCTTCCGTATATGCGCATATATAGAAGCAGGCCACTTCTATATATACGCATATATAGAATCCGACCACTTTCGTATTTGTACGTTGGCTTCCGTATATGGTCGGCTTCTGTCTATGCGTATATACATAAGCCGACCACTTCCGTATATGCTCATATATAGAATCCGACCACTTGCATATATGCGCATATATGAATGTGGTCAGCTTTCGTATATGTGCATATACGAAAGCCGACCATTTTCATATATGTGCATATATGGAATTGGTCAACTTTCGTATATGCACATATGCGGAAGCCAATCATTTTTGTATATGTGCATATATGGAAGCCAACCGCTTCTGTATATGCACATATATGGAAGTCGACCACTTCCGTATATGCGCATATATGGAAGTCGACCACTTCCATATATGCATATATACGAAAGTGGTAAGCTTTTGTATATGTGCATATATGGAAGTTGATCATTTCTATATATGCATATATATGGATGTCGACCACTTCCGTGTATGCGCATATACCGAAGCTAACCAGTTATGCCCATTTCCTTCCTAACCGAGAGTGAGCTCCGCAATTTGTTTGAGAGATGAATAGATTACGCTACTGAAGGAAATGAAAAGAACAAAATCTACAGGTTGTTTATCCACCCATTGTAGTCATTTACGGAAGGAGGCTTTCGTATATGTGCGCTTCCATAAATGCACATTTATGGAAGTTGGATTCCATATATGTGTGCATTTATGAAAGTTGGTTTTCGTATATGCGCATATACAGAAGTTGACCACTTCTGTATATGCGCATATACGAAATCCAACCACTTTTGTATAAGCACATATACGAAAATGGTTGGCTTCCGTATATGCACATATACAAAAATGGTCAGATTTTGTATATGTGCATATACAGAATTTTTACATCTCTGATGAAAGTTCATGTGTTATCCATGGCTACTTTCACCCTTGGATGGGATAGGGTTTTGGAGATTGGATCAGTGCCCAACAATTGACAGAAAAATAGAAGCGTGCGTACACAATAGATGTGTTTTTCCATATCCAATTGGCATTGGTTAACAGACGTGGGGAATGTGAGCGATAGAGACAATTGGGCCTTGAGAATTACATGTGAAAGAAGACTACTCCAATAATTTAATCTTCCTGTGATGAGTTTTAGTGGAAGGAGAAAGTGAAAGGGTCTATATGTTTGTGAGCCTAGTCGAGGAGCCAACATCTTCTTTCGCGTGGTTGTACATTGAAACCCTAGCTTCCCAATAACAAGCGGGCTAAGGATTCTGTGATATCACAGTTTAGTCATGGGCCAAGATACTATAGAACATTGCATGTTAATGACAATCATTAATTACAATATCTCTAGATTCTTCAAATTGGGAGGTTGATTCATGAGAACCTCATTTTCTATATATATTTGTTGTTAATGAGTTGAAAGAGGATTTTTTAAACCTACATTTGAGGAATTATACCTGGAGAAGTTGAGGAATTATCAGAGTTGTCGTTTCTACATGGAGAGATCAAGGTGGGAAGGATTGTATTGATTTAGGTTTTAACGAAGGTGGTGGTCTAGAAAGAAATATTCAAGGACATGAATTTGTGTGCTATCCATGCTAAGACGGTCACCATAATATGCAAAGACATCCAGATTACTCACCACATTCATGGAGAGAGGGATTAATATTTCTTACATCTTTGGAGAGCAACCTTAATTAGTGGAATCAAAGGAAAATTTCCCGTGATGTTCTTTGGAACACCATTTTTTCCAAACAATGTGTGGTTACCCCTAATTCCCTTGATGCTTTCTCCTCACCAATGCCAAAATATTCATATCGTCGTATCATTTGTGATTGCTTCCTTATCAAATAATCAATATATTTCATAGAGTTTGTCAAGTGGGTAGGTGTAGTTACTCCTTCTTCCACTATTTCTTCCTCCTCACCAATTCCAAAATATCCATTCCTTCATATCATCTTTGGTTTCTCCCTCAATGAATAACCAAGAATCTTGATTTCATCTAGATCTATTATGTGCCTACTCTACTCTACCTTCCAAAACTCCTTCAAAGGGAAGGGGAATTCTTTCTCAAAATTTGAAGTATTAGCATTCACGGGGGATTCACCTTGTTGACCAATATTGTATCATGTTCATTCATAAAGGGGTTTAAATTATGAAAAATAGAATTGACATATTTTGGGTATTGGGGGAGGTGGTGTGGGTATCGAGGGTATAAAAAGGGAATTTATATTATAAAAAGCCGAGGGTGTATTTTATTGGAAAAGATGTGTTGGGAGGGAGGATTCAACAAAAGCATTTTTGGAGGTATTTATCAATATTTACTGAAATTAGGGATAATCTTTAATATCCGCGAACGCGGTGTTATTTCATAGGTTCACTGAGTGAAAACCCTATGTATCATCTCTTCCTTTTCATTATCATTAGTTATTTTTTTTCTAGATTCATGAACCATATCAATGAGAATCATAATTTCCACCAAGGGGTGTTTCTTAGTGGAGTCGTTCCACCATGGAGGCCTACTATAGTTCCACTCTTTGGGATGATGCCTAAAAATCCATGGAAGTTCCAAGATTGTGCTCAAGGTAGGAGGTTATTGCATACCCAACTTCAAAACATGATTTTCACTGAAATGCAACCTTCTCATTGCATGAAGAGAATCCAAACCCTATAATTTAAAGGGAAGGTTGGAAGTTGAACCTGCATTGATGCATAGGAAAAGGCGTCCAATGAAGTGTTATAAGTAGGGAACAATGACCTCATGCAAAATATGACATGACCCTATGCCAGGGTCTAGAATGAAGAATGTGATCATTGTCAATAAGAGTTGAATTCCATTAAAAAGAAACTCCTAGGACAAGGGTGAATGTTGGCTTTAATCAATAATAAATTAATCGGTTTCAAAGGAAATTTATTGTGATATTTTGGTAAGTTCATTCATTTCCATTAATTAACAAAATGGATTGAATCAATGCTTGAAAATGTGTAAAATTGATGTAGAAAACATCCAAAAGCTGTAAAATTGATACATAGTACTTGTAGAATAAGTTGAGTTGTTCCATAGTGGTAACATTGGTTTCCTTTGACATGCTTCTAGAGTAACATGGTTCCTTGGATTGGGTTTTAGCACTCAGATTTAGAGCATTGAGTTTATTCATTCTAGTAATTAATGAAATGGTATGACCTATTGTTTAGAAAACATGTAAAATTATTTAGGAAACATCCAAAATACATAAAATGGATATATATGATTTGCAAAAGAGGTATTCAATGATCCTAGAGCAATAAGGTTGGTTTTCCTTTGACTTTCTTACAAAATTTGAGGATTCCTCTTATTAAATTTCGATCATCAAAGTCATAGCACCAACATCTGCCTCCATGTTTTGGGGCTTAAGAATCAGGCCTAAAAATTAGGATCCCCTCAAACATTAACACCAAAAAAATAGTTCATTGATACCTACAAAAGCGAACATAAACCTTGATGTTGTGGATATAGCTTTTATCAACCTAAAAATCAAACAGTTGCCCTTTTAAAATTAGAATTAATTGATAATTATAAATAAATAACAATGGAAGGCCTTATAGCATAAAATGCACCAAAACATTCTAAAAGAGCAAAATAATACAATAAATTTCCTTTAGGAAAGATTTTGGCATGGTTCCTAGGAAAAACCTTTGGAATGCGTTGGAAGAGATAAAGTGCCTCTCGAGTTGAGGGGATGCTACAATAAGGATGTATGAATACATTATTGCTAGGATTTAAAAACTTGAGAGGCTGGTCAAAAGAGATTAAATGCAATATAAGAGTCAAACAATTTGTCCCCTTTCCTTTTTGGCATATACATTGACAAGTTAGAAGAATGCTGGAAAAGGGTTGTGTTGCCCTACTCTCATTGGCATAGTCATCGATCTTCTTCTTTATCTTAGATGATATGGTTCTTATGGCAAGGAGTCCCATGATATTGAAAACCAACTAGAATCCTCAAGGATTTTTACTCCAATATGGGTATGGTAGTATGATGAAAACTAAGGTCATGATTAATACGTGGCAAGATCACTTATAACAACTTTGTATATGACAACAACAACTTGGAGGAAGTGACTTCTTACAATTATCTTGGAATTGATATTCACCACAAAACTCAATTGGAATTATAGCATTGAGAAAAGGATTATTGGGGATGGAAATCTTATTATGGGCTTGAAAACAATTGTAAAATTAGTACGATGTTTGGGTATGGGATAAGAAAAACTCATCTTTGAGACTCTTGTTACACTTGTTATTCTTTTTGGAAGTCTAGGGTTGTAATATCTCTCATGAATCCTAGAGAAAAATAGAGCAAATACAAAGGTACATAACCTATAATCTCAAAATTAAAAGGAAATAAGCCCTATCCCATTCTCTCTTAGAAACAAACCTCTCCCCATTGAGAACGTAAGGTATGACTAGATACCTAATGTATAAGAACAAGTTAAAACAACATGGAAGACGAGGCTACCTAAATTGCTTCAAAATCAAGTCTGCTCCTCATCGACTCAAGTGGGGATGGCATAAAGAATTTTAGGTCTTAGCTTCATGTGGGAATCATGGAAAGAAACCATTTTCTTGAATAAAGATCTTATTAAAAAGCGTCAAATCAAAATTTAAGGGAGAAAATGTGGTGTGATAAAGGGAGTTAGAGGAAACAAGAAAATTAAAAGATTATTATAAAGATGTAATCGAAGCTAATCTAGATGATCAGAATTATCTATCTGTTTTGCGAGTGTAGAAAAAATAAGCATTGCTAGAATAAAAAATTCCACAGACTCCATGGTGAAATTGAAGTTGGTCAATTCCTAAGCATGCATGGGATGAAAGGTGTGTCAACTTTGTGACACTAAGAATGTTGAAGATGAAAATCACTCTCTTAGATTGTCCAACTTATATCCATATTAGATTTCATTTTCAAAATATTTGTTATACTATCAACCTTCCTAATCTCTTCACTCAACAAAAGTATGCACTCAACAAAAGTATGGTGATCTTTACCAAAGCTTCTCTTAATGTTTTTGAACTTTAAAATTCTAAAAGAATCACAAGTAATGAATTACCCTCTTAAAGTCCAATAGACTAATTCGATCTTAATAGGCGTTAATCATTATCATCATCATGAATAGAATTCAAAATTGTGAAAAATATTTTTATTAATTCTAACAATATACTATCTGAGAAATCCAAGATTGTGAAAAATATTTTTTATTAATTCTAACAATATACAATAGCAAAGACTGTGAGAATATCTTTTATTCTTAAATGTCTAAACAATTAGAAGATCTCGTTTCAGTTTTTCCAAGGCATACCACTTCCCTGTCTAAACCGTTGAAGAGCTAGGCAACCTGTGCATCACTGCCAAAGTAGTTTGTAACTAAGCCACTTCTTCTCAGCAAAGGCACATCGTTGATCAACTCATCCATTAAACTCACATAATAGGTAAAACAATTGATTTCACATGGCTTGGCTTGCACATTTCTACATTAATAATGGGTAGTCTGAGTTTTACATGGATTAAAGATCCATGCATTTGGGTATCTTACCTTGAGGGTTTTGCCCTATTTTAAACCAACAAGATGCTCAGAAAATCGATCAAAATTTTTAGATTGACCTAGAAAAATTTAAAGTGGACACCAAAAACCCTAAAATAACTCAGAAAAAAATTACTCTAGTTAACCCACTCTGTTTAGCTGAGGCGGTTCAGACTGCAGGCAATGCAGATGCAACGGTGTTAATAGTAGGTGGAAACTTGTCATTGGAGGCAGATGCAACGGTGTTAATAGTAGGTGGAAACCAACGTTCTTCACATCAACATGAACTTGTCAATGGAAGTTCATGTCGATGTGAAAACGTTGATCCCAGGGATGGAGCCCACGTATTGTTCTTATTCTCTACACCGCCATCCAATTCTCTCGAAACCCCACAGAAGCAACTGCTCAGATTCAGAAAGGTCCATGTCAAAGCAGGAACCACCAAAAGTGTCAGGTCACTCTCGACGTATGCAAGGACCTCAGCATTGTCGATCAGGCTGGAACCAGGATGTTGCCAGTGGGGTTGCATTGTCGATCAAAGCGACCTACTCACAAGTAAATTAAATTAATTTTTACCATTGTAATCATTTCTCCTTAAACACACAAGTAAATTGGTACACCATTTGAAATCATTTCTCCTTAAGCACACAAGTAAATTAATTTTTACCATTGTAATCATTTCTCCTTAAGCAAGTTCCCCGGCAGATTTAGTGTGCGTAATACGATTTCTTTCTCTAATTTAGAATATTTTAAGAAGACCTTCTCACCGAGAGGGTTTTGGTCACTCTTTAGCATGCGTAAGAAGGTAATCTTAAGAAGATTCCTCAAAATAAGACTACCTACCTTGTCAATGAGAGGGAGGGGTTTGATAGCGGTAATTCTTAATTTGATTGTAGATTTGGGTTATGGGAGAGTCTTCTTATAAAGTAAATGATTAACTTTATAGTTTTGTAGTGGATATTTGATAACTAAAGTTTATAATAACTCAAATTTCTAATTTAGTTAAACTAAATTTTTGATATTTGATTTTAGAATGTATAAGAATATTGCTTTTGTCTATCAAATAGACAAAAAAATAGTTATAACTGTTTATTTGTATTTCTCAGCATTGTTTGTTTCTTTGCAGTTCAAATTATATGGAATTGAAACTTGAAGATTTGATGAATTGACTTTTGTGTTCAAATATTAAGAAATAGTTGTCTCTCCATAGTTTTATAGTTTTATAGTTTAGTATAATGAAGTGTATGCAAATTAATTATATGTTATTTTGTTGTTTGATTTATTAAATGTAAAGAGGAATCAAAATTATTTATATGTAAATTGATATAGTTTAGTATGATGAAAATAATAATAAAAATTAATTATATTTATTTTGTTTTTGATTTATTAAATGTAAAGAAGAATCAAAATTATTTAGATGTAAATTTGATGGTGTAAAAAATTAAAATGAAGTCTCTACCTTTAAAGATTTATTAAATATAAGTCATCAAATTCCAACAAGGTGTCATAAAAAAGCCAAATCTCCTCTATTGTTAGCTCAAAGAATTCCATCCCAATCTACAAGAGCCTCCAAAATTAATACATTTTCATTTGTGAACAAATTTTTCTTTTGCTCACAATTAACGATTTTGTTAAATTTATTTTCATTTATTAATTTAAATACTATAATAATTTAGAGTTAATTTTAGTATGTCATTCTTTAATTTTCAAGCAACATTTTGACCTTTTAGATTATTATGCATTTGGATGTGAACATAAACTCTATTTTATAAGTATAATAAATAATTCGTTATAAATATGTGCATACCTTGTCTTTGGGGATTTATATTTATATATATATATATATATATATATATATATATATATATATATATATATATATATATATATATATATATATATGTTGGAACTTCATTATTTATGTTCTCATGATGCCAATATGGGAAAATATCTTTGTTGGATAAGTGTGTTGTGGATCACAGAATAAATGTAGAACTATAGTAGGGAATAAATGAAGAGCAATTGTAGGGAATAACCATTTAGTAGTGGTAGGGAATAAATGTAGATTACTAGTAGACAATGAATGTTAAACAACAATAGTTGGCCAATTAATTAATGTTAGTTTCTAGCATGCATAATTGAAAAACTATAATTGGAACTTATAGTTTTTTGCTATGCATATTTATTGATTGGAACTTCATTATTTATGTTCTCATGATGCCAATATGGGAAAATATCTGTGTTGGATAAGTGTGTTGTGGATCACGGAATAAATGTAGAACTATAGTAGGGAATAAATGAAGAGCAATTGTAGGGAATAACCATTAAGTAGTGGTAGAGAATAAATGCAGATCACTAGCAGACAATGAATGTTAAACAACAATAGTTGGCCAATTAATTAATGTTAGTTTCTAGCATGCATAATTGAAAAACTATAATTGGAACTTATAGTTTTTTGCTATGCATATTTATTGAGTTCTAGGGCTAGAGAAAAGCATAGTGTGGACTTTAACTTATTGTTATGTTTCCAAAATTTCTCCAAAATCCTTTTTCTATTGTTGAACACTCTTGTTGAGAGCGTAAAGACTCTATAATGTATTACATAACTATTTAGTTGTTGAATAATACATTAAGTGTGCTTTATAGTGTGGGGATTTTCTCCAAGGAGGGTTTTCCCTAGGATTTTTTTTTCCAATGGTTGTGTGTTGTTGTGTTGTTTATTACTACAACTATGTTTATTTAATTTCTACACAAATTTATCTAATTAATTAGTGCAGGAAGCATATTTTGATCCTCTGCCTCCTTTCATTGGTATCATAGCTTGATCACCTTGGATCCAAGGTGTTAGGGACAAGTCTTTTTTAGCTAATCTTGGTTAGTGGGAGCTTGTGTAGAAATAAATCTTGTTGCAAGGAAATGGCAAGCACGTCTCTAGATTATAATAGGAGAAGTTTAATGGCATTAACTTTGAGATATGGAAGCTCAAGATGGAAGATCTTATTGTAGATCGATATCATGGGTTGCATTATTGAGAATGAAACCCGTTAGTATGAAAGATGAAGAGTGGGTGGTGTTGGGGAGAAAGGTGAGAAGTCTTATTAGACTCTATTTGGTTGATTCGGTATTATTGAATGCTTTTGAAGAAAAAACTACAACTCTCTAGAAGAAGTTGGGGGATTTTTATCAAGCTAAATCCTTAGTTAATAAACTCTTTTTCTATAAAAAGTTGTTTTCCTTGAGAATGGGTGATGGTGATTCTGTAACTGAGCACATGAATGCATTTAATACTATTGTGACTTAGTTGATCTCAATTGAAGTGAAGATGGATGAAGAGGATAGTTGTATCACCCTTTTGTATTCTTTTCCAAATTCATGGGACAACCTAGTAATGGCCATTGGAAGCATTGTAAAGACATTGGTTCTTGATGAGGTTGTGTTTTCTCTACTCTCAAAGGAGGTGAAGAATAAATCTTATGAATCCAGAAATGAGGCCTTGGTTGTTGATGGAAGATCTAAGGAGAAATACAAAAAGAGAGAAAAGAGCATATCCAAATCTTGTCGGAGAAATAAGTATCCTAGAAAGTCCAAGGAAAAATGTTGGAACTGTGGCAAGGTCATGCATTTCAAACGAGACTGCAAGGAGGAGAAAATGAAGAATAAGAAGGAAAAGAGAGATTTGGATGATGATCTTGAAATTTTTTCTCAAGAGGATGGTGGAGATTCCTTTTTTGAAGCTTTGACAACACATGTAGGCCATAGTGCATGGTTCATAGGCTATGGAGCCCCCTTCCATATGAATTCCCATTGGCATTGGTTTTCAGCATATGAGAAATATGATGGTGGGATGGTATACCTTGGTGATCACTCTCCTCTCAACATAGTTTCTCATGATAGAGCCTTGATCAGATTCCTTGATGTCATAGTAAAGGGGATCAGTGGAGTTTTGCACATTCCAAGTCTAGCACAAAACCTAATATCAATAAGCACACTTAATGATGCAGGTGTGTGGGTTGTTTTCTCTGACAAAGGGTGTAATATGGTTCGAGAAGCTATGGTGCTCACTAAGGGTGTTTGTGTGGGTAATTTTTTCCAGCTTGATGTGTGCACTATACAATGTAATAGTTATTCAATTTCTACAGTGGAGATATCTATAGGATCTACACCTTCACAATCATAACCTATATCTACTTCTGATTTTCATTATTTATGGGTATCTAAATAAGCTCTTGCTTCAGAAAGCAAGTTACTGTAACACACCCGATCCCTTAAACCTTATTGAGGCTAGTGGGGTGTCAAAATTAATCTTCTTCGACTCAATTCTTTTCTCTTAATGAATCTCATAGATGGATTCATCTTATCGAGAGTTTACAACGATAGTAACCATGCCCAAAATTGAGCTCTAGATCAAAAGTTACAGTCTCTTAAATTTTTCGGGTTTTCATTTATCAAATCCACCTTATTTCCACGTTAAGTGAACAAGTGGGACCCACGTAGATCTACGACTAAAATTGAATTCTCTTACTTGCTGACCTACGGCCTAAATCACCTCTCAGAGTCCCTCCCGTTGGAGCCTAGCCACTTTGGATCCAATGTATATCATTTGTCGAGATTACCCTCCGACTAATCGATGGTTTTGGTTCTTTCTCAAGGTCTTTGTCGTTGTCAGAATTATTTCTCATTCCCTCTCTCTAGACCTTCGATCGCCCTCCTGTAACACACCCACTACGGCATAATAAAAAAATTTCCCCTTCTCGAGGGACAGAATCCCCGAAGTCCTACGGGGGCCTAGTGCAGGCTAGCTCTTCCTTGTTCTTCTCCATGTGATTGTGGGTTATGACCACAGGCCAAACAAACCAGGCGCCTTTTTCTCATTTCGCGACTCAACGATACAAGCGAGTCTAATCTTTCGACTCTGCAAACCCCAAAATTTGAAATCTTACCTTCAAGGAGATCGACGGCTCTCAATGATTTGGATCCAACGGTCTACGGGAATTTGGAGCTTTCTCGAACTCTGACCGCTCACCACGCATCTCCTCCTATGAACGGTCCAGACCCTTTCAGGACTTTCAGGACATTATCACGTCCACTCTCCTGCCTATGTAAGGGTTGAGATCGACGGTCAATAAAACTCCGATGGGACTTGGATCTATGGTCCTAAACAAGGGTGGACCCGCTTTAAGCCACCANAGATCTGGACTTCCAAATCTAGGCCGTCAAGACTTGCGCGCTCAATTCCGGACCCCCCCCCCTGCTTTAAAGGTAGAATGGTGAGGGGGCTCTGGAATGGAACCCTATCCGTAGATCTGGGCACGCAGATTCTGGCCGTCCAGATCTACTCACCACTTAACGGCAATTTCAGACCCCCCGCCTTAAAGGTAAAATGGCAAGGGGGATCCGAAATGGAACCCTGGCCGTAGATCTGGGTTCATATATTCTAGTCATCCAGATCTACCCGCCGCTTAACGAGATGCACATTTAGGCGAAACGCTGAGCTTTCGCCACGTGCCCTCCTTGACGGATGGTCTAGGTAACTCCCATGGGTCTTGGGATCTACGGTCCCGGTTCCTTCACTACTTGCGATTGCTGAAAGGGGTCGAGGCATTAATGCCTATGTTCCTCCCTCCAATCTAATGGTCGTGACAAATCTCAGATCCCCCGAAAGGATCTCGCTCATTCATCTGGAAAACGTAAGGGTACTCTCTTTCGGTATTTGCAACTCACTATCCTTCTTGAGCTTCGTCAGCTATGAAGGACTTGAGAGCTTTGCGCTCTTTCTCCTGGGCTTGAATCTTAGAAGAGCCTTTTGCACACCCCTTGTGCTCGTTCATAAAGTCTAGGACTTGAGTTGGTCTCGGTCTCTACTTGCCTCGCAGAGAGCCTATGCATAACTGCACTACCTCTCCTAAGCTTAACAAAATTCGTCCTCCAAGGGACTCTAAACAACTAGGAAGGTTGGCATGTGTTCATGAGACTATGCCTAAGGTCAATGAACTCATAGTTCGTGGTCCTAACTCAAGCCGCCACAGGACACAAGCATTTACTAGTACCAATCATGTCCTATCCATATAATTTCTTACTGGCCTAATTATAAAACCAAGCAGTAAGGAGAGAGACACGGTATATCATTCAGAAATCAAGCACAATTCCTTAAACATACATAGTACAACCAATTTCATGCCCAGTTATAGATAAATTACATAGAGTAGGAAAATGCTTATCTATTATAGGTTGCTGCCAACCAACTGACTGTGGGTGTTCGTCCTTCCACCCAACCATAGGCTCAGAGGCAGTCATTCTTAGCACTCTGGCCACCCCCGTTCCAAGCCATGATATCTCCAGGGAGTTCTCACAGTTCTAGAGGGTTCTCTCTCTGTTTCAGCTTCTGTTCGGGTCCTATTTTCTACAACTCAGAGCTTTTTCACTTGGTTGTGGCCTCGGCGAGGTTTCTCAGATGCTCTTCGGCATCAAGCTCACGGCCTTCTGTTCATGATTCGCTGGAGAGCTTTGTGCCTCTCCCTTGCGAGCTTTCACCCCCATCTGGTCTCTCTCTCTCTTGTGTGTCCCTCTTACCTTGGACGATTTTTCGACCTACCTTGTTCCATTTGTTAGAAGGAAGATCAGGTTTGTAGGTCCCTGTGGTAATTTGGAATGACAGCCCATGTTTCCATTCATGGGGGTGGTTGGTGATTCAACCACCGGTCTTTTCTTCATTGATTGGTTTTCTTTCCTTGGGATTCGAAGGAGGTTTGTCATCCTTATCAAGGGAGATTTGGGTTTATTTGGTATATGAACCCTCTCTTATAGTTTTCTCATTCTTCCTCTAGTGATATCATGGCTAGTACTTTCAAGGCTTCACCCCCACAGTCAGTTATTGGAAACTCAAACAATAATACATTTACATTGTCCTTATGCATTAGCATGGTAATTCCTATTTTATGATTAATTACAAATTGGGGGAAACATGGTGTTACAATTCCCTCCCCCTTAAAGGAACAACGTCCTCGGTATTCTTTCTCAAAAACACCTATCATCCCTTTCTCATTCAACCACTTTAGAATTCTTGACCTTCATCCTCGGTCAGGTCCTTTTTCAGGATCTTAGTCTTTGTCATATGCCTTCAATAATTCTTGGACACAAGCACATTAATCACAATTTTTTGACAAAACATCTTACTGCTGTTCAAAATTCAAAAGGAAAATTTCATAATCTTAGCACAATACTTATCTGTGCACTTTGTGGATCTGTATCCACATGGTAGTTTTGTTATCCATGACCATTGTTTTCCTTGACGTACCCATTGGGTGCATGATTCCAATTCAATAGTTCACAAGAGCTATCATGATTTCATCTTCCTTTCAAAGGTTTTTCCGCACGGGAAACTACCCACTGTGTGCATGATCCCAATAGTTTACAAGAATTATTAAAGTCTCGTCTTCCTTGCGGTCACTCACTCTCTAGGCCCAGGCTCAGGCATCCCCTTCACTGCTATACAATTCCTCGGGCGATCCATCTTGCCCTGCCAAGGTTTTCTCACACAGGAAAATTTTAGAGACTCTATCGAGTCTTATAGTCGAGGCGTCCCTCAGACTTTCTCTGCCGAGGCATACCTCTAGCTTGTGTTACCACAACACAATAATTTTCAGGCGATCATGGCTTATCACGGGGTTTTCATGGCTCAGTAGTAGCCATGTTCATCATCTTCAACTTTGACAGCCCTCATCTATCCTTTCTGGACATGTCTTTTCTTCTCACCTGTATCACAGGTATACAAAATTCATGAGACATCATTATAAACTATAACTTTCAGAATTTTATTGCAAATCTATCACCCACAGACTTCCAGTTCCACATATTATTTTCATATTTGTTCCGCACAGGAACCAAATTCACAAGCATGGGACTTTCTTTCCCATAACATTTACCTCAGCAGGAAATCGGTCTTCCTTATGGGCTTACAACATTTCCATATGCAAGACTCCTTCTTCCTGCAATCATTCCTCAGCATTCCTTGCATTTTGGCTCAGTAGGCAATCAGTCTTCCTTATGGACTTACAATACTGCCATATCCAAGACTCTTTGCTTCCTGCAATTCATTCAAATCCCTTCATACCTTGTGCCACACAGGCACGAATATCTTTATACCGGTTCTTGGCTGCTAGCACCCTCTTTCTTATTTTTACCTCATCACCAGTGCTTTATGGGGACTTTTTAAAGCCCTGTCAACAATCTTTCACTCCCAACCTTCTCCTGGTCATTCTCTATTTGAGGTTTCCCATCATTGGCAATTGTCTTCCTCAATAGCTCCAACTCATTTCTATACACATCATGCATCATCCTAGACACAATTACATTAGTCATAATATTAAACCAAATGCATGTATCATAACATTCGAATTCATAAACATCCTCAAATGTTTCCATATGTGCAACACAACAGTTCTTAATCGTTTTCAAAGTATTACAACCATCATCACTATGGTGTTAAAACATTTTCGTTCATCAATGTACTAGATTTCTCATCCCGTAGAAAACATAATGCACAGCAAGGAAAGAATTGAGGGCTCTCCCCTTCTTCAAATTCTTTCTACATCACCTGGGGCTTTTCAGCCCAGTTGAGTTATCTCTAAGGTCTTACTGCCTTTTCTTAATCATGGCCTCAACCAAGATTGATTAGTTAAACGTACTCATTTATTCATTTAGTCATACTCAGGGGGTTTACTTGCCTCTTACCAACTATACCGGTTTCTGCAACTGCTCTTTTTCTGAAATCCTTGGTTAGGCCTCACCCTAACCCTTTTCGGGATACTGCAACATGCTTTTATAGAAACTATTTTCTCATAATGAATCATGAACATGTGCATCCTATACACTTCCATTCGGTTATCAGAATGGTCAATATTCAGTTGTTAGTCTTCTATTAATTACATGATTCTTTCAAAATGTAATCCAGGATTCTTATATATGGACAGGCCTTGCAACCGATTGTCCAAACTTCAACAATTATTAGGGTTGTGGCTCTGTTCTTCTGAAAAATTCCTTACACAATTCCTCCACCAGGAACTCCTTTGGCATGCAACTTCCTTGTTGCATATCCATCACTATTTGTGATGGACTCAACCTTGAGTTAGTTTTAGCTTTTTACTAAATATTCCCCTTAATGAATATAAACATGCATCTTTACTGTTAAGATCAGTCAATTCAGATTCATTCAAAATCCTTCTCATGTGATGCTCAAAGGTGTAATCATTTGTCTCTTGTTATGACAAGAGAGCATCTTTGCTCATTTACCCTTTCATCTAATTATATTGGTACTTTCTGAGGAAATAGAATACATTCCCCTCAGGCTATTATTTGGAACAGAACTTTCATGACTCCTTAGAATGGAGTTAGCTATGCCTCCATAGTATTCATTTAATCTAGACAAGAGCAATACTTGCTTCACATTTCACTCATCAGGGAAATCATATTGGGCCTCTGTATACTTATATTCTTACATCATACATGTGCATTACTTGCATGTTTCATATCATTCATACCTTACCGGTATTAACATCAGGCTTCCTATTATGAAGCTTCACACTGCATTCAAATCATGCGTATTCATCATACTAGCTCACGCCTTTTCCTCACACGACCACCAGCGGTGACCACGATCCGAACAAAAAGGCACTTCGTGTTTCGCGATTTCAAGATTCATGTTGCAAGGAACTCTAGTTTTTCGATCCCTGAAATCCGAAAACCCAAAAGACCGAAGCTAACATTTTCTCGGCTCTTTTATTCACATGACCCTTCACTCAGAACCTGGGGTCAACTCCCAGACACGCATCAAGATCCCGTGTTTCAGTGAATCCGCAGACAATGCTCCACCGTTTCCCAAAAATTTTGATCCACGAGGGTCCAGCAACCTGGATCCCACTATCTAGATCTCTCTGGCAATCAATGGTCCTAATCAAATACCGGCTTTCCACCTTTCGGGGTCCTGGCGGAGTCTTCACCCCTTAACTCCTGATTTTGAATCCCCAAAATGTGTATGCGTTAGATCAACGATCCACCACCTGTCTCGATCCAATGGCTCAGGTTGGATGTTGGGATTTCATGAAATGTGAGTCCTCAAAACTCTGCCCATTGACTTCTAAACCTCCGACTCCTGAAGACCCAATTACACTAGATCTACGGTTCAGGTCATCTGCTAACCAACGACCTTGATTGAATCGGTGATTTACCTGGCGCGACTTTGGAAAGTCTACGCTTCTATTTTCCCAATAGATGAAACCTTGAAGCTCTATATCAACGGTTCTCATTGATTCCAATCTAATGGATACTATTCCTCCTAAGCTTGTGAGTGATGAGAGGTTATCAACCTTATCTTCTCCGCTGATCAACTAGATCTAATGGTTCACAAAATTTTGGTATTCCTCCCTTCGAGAATTCCACCGTCCGTTCAGACTCTCGATACCCAAAATGTTGAAATTTCAGATCAGATCAACGGTCACCAATGACTCTCCAACCAACGGTTGTGATTATGTCGCGATTTCGGGACTTCTGTTATGAAGAACCTCGAATCCTTCGATCCTTGAAATTGCGAAGTTTTCTCTGGACGATCAATGGTTCAGATCGCTCCTTGATCAATAACTATGATCTTTTCATGAATTTCTCATTGCTTCTTCCAAGCCCTTTGGTTTTGCGAAATTTCGGTATCTCCTCGCAACTAACCGGTGTGCTACTTCTCCGAGATCAAACAACTCGAAACATTTCGATTCTTTCTGAATGGATCTTGACTCTTGATCCTATCCAATCTTCAAAATTCTTTTCTGAAGGATTTCTCTCGCTCAATCCTCCATACTTGTTCTTTCTTCGAACTTTGGTTTTTTGCGCTTCACCTTTGAACACTTCAACTCTTCGAAACTTAGAAAATTTTTCTAAGTGTTTCCTCTCAAGACTTAAAACCACTACTCCTCTTGGTATACTCTGCGTTCAACCTCTAGAGTTTTCAAACTTTAACGCAAGCTGGATTCTATATGCATGTTCGGCATATCAAATTTCCCCGTTATCTCTTCTGAGATTTTAAGTTACTTACAGGGCTAATCTCTTAGTCATAACTCATACGGGAGTTACCCTCTCTTTATGGGAACAACCAATAAGGGTCACTCTTGGGAATTAGCAATAGTCCCAAAGGACTCCTCTTAATCTTGCTTAAATAGATTATCCTTGTTGTCGATTCTAACCATTATAGGTTAGGTAATCTGACCCTACATATTTTCATCATTCCTCTTGATCATGAGGAGTTATATGCTCAGGGTTTAGTCTTTTAATAACGCAGTAATTATAACATTCTAAGGATCCTACCAATCCTTACCAGATTTCCCAAATCATGAAGGATTTCTTCATTTGGATCTTAATTCTTACCTAACCAGCCATCTCAAATGCAAGAGACTCTACCTTCTTTAGTAGGTAGCCATTGTCACACTATAACAAAACAACTCAGTTCACGTCCCTTGTCTTTCTAGTGCAGCTCCATGGAACAATTTATTCCACCTCTGTTATTCACACTCAGGTCTTATCAGTAGTATTGATCAGTGCATCCTTACTCCTATAAGAGTAGTTACCCTTTCAACAGAGGGGTTAAAGAAATTCCTAAATTACAGTTTCATTCAGTGGTCCTTCTTCTTAAAGATAAAATGCAGATAACAATATCTCCTTATGCGGCTCGTACATGAGACCAAGCAGGCCAAGTGTTGTAACCATGCTCTAATACCAATTTGTAACACACCCACTACGGCATAATAAAATTTTCGCCCCTTCTCGAGGGACAAAATCCCCGAAGTCGTACGGGGGCCTAGCGCAGGCTAGCTCTTCCCTGTTCTTCTCCATGTGATCGTGGGTTATGACCACAGGCCAAACAAACCAGGTGCCTTTTTTCATTTCACGACTCAGTGATACAAGCGAGTCTAATATTTTGACTCTGCAAACCCCGAAACTCGAAATCTTACCTTCGAGGAGATCGACAGCTCTCGATGATTTGGATCCAACGGTCTACAGGACTTAGGAGCTTTCCCGAACTTTGACCGCTCACCATGCGTCTCCTCCTATGAACGGTCTAGATCCTTTCGGGACTTTCAGGATGTTATCACGTCCGCTCTCCTGCCTATGCAAGGGTTGAGATCAATGGTCAATAAAACTCTGACGGGACTTGGATCTATGGTCGTAGACAAGGGTGGGCCCACTTTA
>SNQJ01S0072187.1:26290-37502 GCA_010110895.2 Picea sitchensis | reverse complement strand
GCCAGTGGGTTAATTAAAAGATGAGCAGGTGGAAGACTTGGTAAGAAAGGTGAAAAAACAACTTTGGGCAACAGGCTTTCAGCAGCTTGCAGAAGAAAGACTTTGAATGCAAGATCCTCTTGGTTCAGGGTCTCAAGAAACTGAAAAGGGGACTTGATTGGATCCTCCAATTCCATGTCACTCAGCGCTGAGAAAAACACAAGGAATGATTAGAACAATGTAACTGCTACAGTGATCCTATCCAACATCATCCTACAACAGCTACAACTCGACTGGATCCTCCAATTCCGGGCTGTTCTAACACAATGTAAACAGAGATGTGAAAGAAGCTGACATTCATAAGGCAATAAGTCTCAAAATTCCATGCATAACCAGAAAAACAGTGCTTCATTAAAGCTTTACACCGGGAGCTCTGCTCAACCATCAATAGATACAAAAATGGAGAAAACGCCTACATATACTCAAAACAAAAACAACAACAAAATCGAGACGTTGCATTAAAACTTTGCATCTGCATGGCTTCTGACAACCTGCTCTTGTAGTCCCTGAGTGATCGTGCACTTGTGGCAGACGCAATCGAACTTCTGACAGTTCTGTGGGCGAATCAACGTGCTCTTAATTCATCACCAGAATTTCCCATTATGGAGGAGGCGATGTCTAACCACCACCAACCACCTCAATAACTGCTTCGTTGAGATTGAGGATGGCCTGGCCAACTCGAAACCTTTGGGACGTGAACGGCCCCTCGTGTTGCCACCTGGATTAACTGAACTGCCTGATGAATAGGCGTGCTGGCCAGCGTGAAGGATAGGGCACATAATGGGAGTGGTGGTGACAACATTGTGAGGGTGAGGTAAGAAGTGATGAGGTGTGAGAGAGGTTACAGGGGAAGACACATGGCAGAAGGAAATAAGCGGAGAGGACAGGAGATGAGATATAATGTACACACTTTTAGTGGGAGGCTAACGTGGAAGGGAGCAGAATATGTGGCAGGTGGTGAGTGGATGATGAGATGGACTAAAAGAGTGGAGATGGGGGGACACATGGAAATCGGGGAGAAGGGCCCACATTGATTAAAATAGAGCAGCTGAGAAGGATGGGATCGCCTGAGTGTCGTTTATCCGGGTGCTTTGATCTCGGCCGTTGGGAAGATGCGTGCTTGATTCCGGACCCCCCCCCCCTCTGCTTAAATGTATAAAGGCGGGGGAGGGGGTCTGGAATTTCCTTGA
The DNA here is from genome assembly GCA_010110895.2 of Picea sitchensis. NCBI lineage: Eukaryota > Viridiplantae > Streptophyta > Pinopsida > Pinales > Pinaceae > Picea > Picea sitchensis. Next base: position 36,273 of record SNQJ01S0072187.1, on the reverse strand, counting down.
GCGCCGTTGATTCAGGTGCTCCAATCTTGACCGTTGAAGAGGTGCGCCCCCGATTCCGGACCCCCCCCCCTCCGCTTAAAGGTAGAAAGGCGGGGGGGCTTCAGAATCCGATGCGCGCCGTTGATCCGTGTGCGCGAAATCCTACCGTCCATAATTGATTTCCATTTAAACATAGTCGCATTAGCATCCCAAACTTAGGACAAGTGGGTTTTTAACCCATTCCTTCGCATTTTACCCCCATTTGCAAGAAATTTCGCTAACATTAGGCTCCATGGGGGATAGAGTCGTCCCTGTGATGCTCTAAGGACTCTTTTGCAGATTTAGTGCCTTGTTGTTGGGATATGGAGTCATTTATTAAGCTGAAAACAAAAACAATATTTACAAAAAACCAAAGAGCCGACTGTGGCTCACAAAAAACATTTTTTCAAGAAATGCCCGTTTACTGTGCCATTAAAAACTTCTTTGTCTTCCAAATCCTGCAATCTGTAAGTGTTGTTTGAAAATAATTTAGAGATCTTGAAAGGACCAAACCAAAGGGCATCAAACTTGTTGTGCTTGCCCTTTTCCTGTTTGGGTGCATCCCATTTGAGTACCAGATCACCCAGCTCGAATTCTTTCTTTTTGCTCTTCCTATCAAAAGCATGCTTGATCTTCTGCTGATGATTATAGGCCCTGTCCATGACATGTTCTCTGATCTGCTGCACTTCCACCATCTGATGAATCCTTCTGACCATATGGTCAGGCTCTCCTTCAAGGTCCTGGAGGAATTTCTCCACAGATACAGTGAGCTGAGTAGGGAAAACAACCTCTGCTCCATAAACAAGTTGGAAAAGTGAGATGCCCAGGGATTTCTTGGTTGTCACCTGATCAACCCATAGAGAAAATTTGAGCTTCGAATCCCAGGCCCTTTTATTATCTTCCAAAAATTTCTTAATGAGCTTGATCAAGATTTTATTTGAAGACTCTGTCAGTCCATTCCCTTGAGGATAATAGGGAGTAGAGTGAATCAGTGAAATCTCAAACTGTTCACAGAACTTGATTAGAGGCTCAGACCTGAAGGAGGCATCATTATCAGTGATAATTCTGCTAGGGAAACCAAATCTGGCTATGATGTCTTCCAGGAGGCTGATAATTACTTTGTGGGAAGTGCTCCTAGTGGGAACAACCTCTATCCACTTGGTGAAATAATCTGTCGCAGTGAGGATCCATCTGTGCTGGCAACTTGAGGGAGGATGAATATCTCCAATGAAGTCCAATCCCCACTGCTGAAAGGGTGCTGAAACCACTACAGGATTTAATGGCAAATATTTGAGCTGCTTCTTACCTGAGAACTTCTGGCATTTGATGCAAGCTCTGACTTCTCTGCAGACATCAGGGAATAAAGTGGGCCAGTAATACCCAGCCTGGAGGATCTTGTGAGCTGTTGTCTTCCAGGAATTGTGACCTCCTCAAAGACCGCTATGGAAATCGAACATAACCTTCTGGGCTTCTTGTGGGTCCAGACACCTTAAAAATACCCCTAGAGGGTCTTTCTAGTACAATGCTTGGTCAATGAGGCAATATCTGACCGCTTTGAGCTTTAGAGCTATAGCCTTACTTTTTCCCAATCCATCAGGAGGCTTTAATTCTTGCAGAAAATACAAGATATCTTTGTACCAGACGCATGATGCTAGCAATAAGGCACCCTGGAAATGCTTGTTGGATGGCTCAGCTTGCTCATTAATAAAGCTAATCCCCAAGGTTTTGCAATTGGATTCAGCCAGCAACTTGGCTAAACCCTGCCCCTTTATCAACTTGGTGGGCTTGATCTCGAGATCAAATTCTAAGATTTTGGTGATCCACTTGCCTCTTCTTTCATCTATGTCAGGCTGTATGAGAATGTCCTTCACAGAGGCCAAAGGAACATATGCAGTGATCCTCGAGTGCAAGACATAGACTCTGAAAGCTTTGAGGGATTTCACTAGGGCATAGGCCTGCTTCTCCATGATCTTGTACCGGAGTTAAACATATCTCAATGCCTTGCTGTAGAAGGCAATAGGTTTCTCTCGCCCTTGATCATTTTTCTGCAACAATACCGCGGCTACTGTATCACAAGAAGCGAAAGAAAAAATCAGAAAATCTTCGGAATAATCAGGACTAATCAGCACAGGTGCCTCAGTCAATGCCCTTTTAATTTGGACAAAATATTCCCTGGGTTCAGCGGTCCATTTTACTTCATTTCCCTTCCTGAGCATGGTTGTGATGTGTCTCACCATCTCAGCAAAATTCGAGACGAATCTCCTCAGAAAATTAATCTTCCCCAAAAAGGCCTGAACCTCCTTCTTAGATCTGGGAAGTGATAGGGTTTGAATTGCTTCTACCCTACTAGGGTCAATCCTCACTCCCTCTGCTGATACTATATGGCCTAATAGCTTTCCCTCCTTCATAGCGAACAAATATTTTTGGGGGTTTAAAGATAGGCCAAACCTCCGACACTTCAGGAAAACTTTCTTCAAGTGGCAACAATGCTCCTTGTCTGTCCTGGAGAAGACTGTGATGTCATCCAGATAAATTACCACAAACTGGTTCTTCTCTCCGATGAATGCTATGTCCATGGCTCGCTGAAATGTTGCTCCTACATTCATCAATCCGAAAGGCATTCTGGCATACATGAATGTGCCCCAAGGAGTGGTGAAGGTCGTTTTTTCCCTGTCCTCATGCATGACAGATATCTGATTGTAACCAGAGAATCCATCAATCATGGATATTCTAGACGCACCAGTGGCCTTCTGCAGTATGTGTTCCATATTGGGCAGGGGATAATTATCTTTCTTTGAGCTCTTGTTCAGGTTCCTGAAGTCGACACAAAGCCTGATTTCTCCACTTTTCTTTCTTACCGGGACCAAGTTGGCCACCCATTCATAATATCTTAAGGGGACGATGATGTGGGCCTCTAGAAACTTCTTCACTTCTTTCTCCATGATAGGCAACAACAAGGGATTTATTTGTCTTAGCTTCTGCCTAAATGGCTTAGCCTCTTCCTTCAGTGGGATCTTGTGTTCAATGACTGATGTGTCATATGTCTTGAGGTCTTCGTAGGTCCATGCAAACACATCAACAAACTCTCTCAGCAACTCAGTATATTTAGCCCTCTGCTCCTTGGTCAAACTTCTTGACAACTTGACAAACTTAGGCTTCTCCGGTGTGCCAATGTTGCACTCACCTGTGTCAGCATCACCACCTGAAATTCTTCCTTTTACTGCCACATCATTCCCATCGAACAATCTCTCTAATGGGATTAGTCCCCTCATAATGTGATTGCTAGGCAGCTGAGTAATGTCATGCTTTGCTATTTTACTCAGCAACTTACCCCCATCAAACCCTTCTTCGGAGACGAAATCTTGGTTTATATGCATCTCTGAAAATTCTTTGATAGTCTCCAATAACTTCTTGATCTCGAGATCATCCTCAAACATCTTCCAATGTTTGACGTTGTCAGGTATGGAGGGACTGTATTTTACTTCCACATCATACTTAAACTTGGGCAGCAAGGGTACTTTAAAATTGCTTGCTGATGTGGCCAAGGAATCTGCAACTGTGTTCTTCTCTCTTGGGATGAAAGAAATGTTAAACACTGAGAAGAAACTGTCAATTAGGTCTCATACCTCATTTCTGTAACTCCTGAGTCGAGGATGCTTGGCCTGATAAGCGCTTCTGATCTGCTAGACTATCAACTCGACATCTCCGAACACGGCTACTTCCTGAATTCCCATTTCCCTTGCGGCTCTTAATCCTAGGATAAGAGCTTCATACTCTGCCACATTGTTGGTAGCTTCGAATTCTAATTTGTATGACAGAGATGTGGTTTCCTGAGGAGGTGACACAAAAACCACCCCAGCTCCAGCGCCTTCCCGGGAAGGGGCTCCATCAAAGAACATTTTCCAGACGGGGGTGATGGAGGGAGGAAATTTAGGGGGAATGGTGGGCTGCTTTCTGAGTTTGAGAGGAGGCTCGGAGGCATGGGTGAGTGTTGGTCACTATAATTGCTTAATTAATTCAAACAATCAAGTGATACATAAATTGTCAACCCAGGGAAGTCTGTTTATTTCAAAGATAACCACGCACTATATATGCTCAATTTCAAAAGCAACTTAGTGTTGTAGTAAAGGAAACTATATTAATCACACTTGCCTTGAATGAACTGAAGTTCTGACTTAAATTACAGGAAAGCAACCTACCTATTGCAGATCTTAAAGATTAATCTAAAGAATCCTGGATTACATTAAAATAACATTTGCAACAGGAAAAAACAACTATTTTGTAACCAGAGAACAAGACCCTTACTCCCAAGCAGAGACTTCAGCACCTTATTTCTGATTAACACTCTTTCATGGAAACAGTAATGCAGAGAAGGCTAACTCTATATAGCAGAGAACAAGGTTATCTAATTCCTTCCTTTCTAAGCAGGAACCCTTAGCCCTATTTCTGATTAGCACACTTGTGAAAAATAACTGACATCTACAGAGAACAAGACCTTCTGATCCCTTCCTTTCTAAGAAGGAACCCTTAACCCAGTCTCTAGCTAGCACACTTGCAGAGATAATTGAAATCTACAGAGAACATGACCTTCTGATTCCTTCCTTTCTAAGCAGGAACCCTTAACCCAGTCTCTGGCTAGCACACTTGCAGAAATAATTGAAATCTACAGAGAACAGGACATTCTGATCCCTTCCTTTCTAAGCAGGAATCCTTAACCCCGTCTCTGGCTAGCCTCATAAAATCATCACACAAGATTGCTAATGAAAAGAATTACGAACTTCGTGAAAATAATGTAACATTCAATAAACTAAAGTTCTTAACAAGACAGCGTTCAGTAGTGTTCAGCAAAGAAGAATTCATTAAAAGTAGTGTTTCAGCAGATGAAAGTTAATCAAGGCATAAACAAAAATTACACTAACACACTCTAAAACTAACGGGTGAATCTTGTGAAGAAGGTGGGCCCTCCCTTCCCACAAGATTCCCCTGAAACGAGAAGTCTATAGAAGGATACTCAAAACAGTCTTTTATATATTACAATCTGAAAATGAAGTACGTCCCTCTCTCTTGAAGCTTTCTCAATACATAAAACTTGGATCCTTCGAATGATGATTTCCTCTTCTTTAAAGAGGGAACCCCTTCGATACAATTGATAAAAAATTACAATGTGTATCTGAGTCATATTCTTAGTCAGATCGACTTTCTAAACCAGAATAGGATGTCCTAGTATCACGCAACAGAATGCTATTACAGATGCTGAATGAGGTATTGCTGTTACGGCTGGAGTAACAGCTTCTTCTCGTTGTTGCTGATGTTGTTTCAGCATCGCAAATCATGGGTTGTTTCAGCCACGTGAATTGCGCTCTTGACTATGTCAGCATTCTTATGGTTGGTTCTTAGAGTTGTTGTTGACCGCTGACTATGTAACGGCTTCCTTTTTGTTTCAGCATCGTCGGTCCTGGCGGCTTCCTCTGTGTTTCATCATCTGCGGCTCTGGACTGTGTAGCAGCTCTGTGTTTCAATATCGTCAGTCCTGGGAAGCTTCCTCTGTGTTTCAACATCTGCGACTTTGGATGTAACAGCTCTGTGTTTCAGCATCTGTGACCCCAGACTGTGTAACAACTCCGTGTTTCAACATCTGCGACCCTGGACTGTGTAACAACTATGTGTTTCAGCAACATGCCTCAAATGTTAATCTACAATTTGAACACTTATACATTTCTAATCAATGATTAAGTACGAGAGTGATGTAAAATATTATGCAAAACAGATTAAACGTATAGTAATGAGAAGGGACGTTATATACCTTTGGGATGATCAGATAAGGTGATAATATGAGTTTAAATATAGGTGATCAAGAGTGTAATAGTGGAAAAAAGTATAGGCAAAAAGGTAAATTGTGTGGTCCTAACATCCCCCCCCAACTCAAGGTGTTGCGTGTCCTCAGGCAACTCACTCTGAATTAGAGTCTGGATACTGACTCTGATCATGTAAGTTACTCAAGCAGTAACTGTGGGAGGTACTGTCCATTGGCGTTCTGAACCCTTGGACCTGCTATAATCTTTGCCATGCTGTTGTTTCTTCCTTCTTAGGCAGCTTATAACTGATTTGATACCTTTCCATTGGCAACCAGAGGATGGGAAAATAAAATCGGTACCCTATCCAGTTTTCAGCACAATGCCGAATACACTGGATGTAGTTAGGTATCATGGAAATTTCTACCTCTAGGTTGGCAGGGCCAAAAGGATTGTGTTCTTGTCTCTTCTCCATGGATTGCTGCCAAAACAAGTTATTTTCCTGGAGGGCAGGAATCTCTATGGATCTGATGATGTGCTGACAATCCTGGAGCACTTCTGATTGTAGCTGCTGAACATGTTCAGTCACCCCTGGTTGTTTTAAAAACTCATAATATTCAGTGATAAAGGTAGCTACCTTCTGTGGTTCTGGTCTTATCCAGAGGAGGCGATTATCTTCATTGTTCTTAGCAACCAAAAAGTCATCTTGCCACAAAATCGGATTATAGAGAAAGGAAGTGAATGCTCGAATTTGGATGTCCCCAACAAGGGGATTTATGTTTAGCAGCCTGTTCTCGGGAATGGCCTCATTATGAAAGTATGTCTCATAGAGGAGGTGCTAATCCCTAGTAGAGGCTGCTACAAAAGTTTTGACAAAATCTGCTGGGTGTAGTACTGCATGGGGTTTACCTTCTATAATGAATTTGATCTGAAACCATGTGAGTCACTCCATAAGGAATAAGGAGTAGTTGCAAGATGGATTTCTTGTGGCCAATAGCTTCTGTACCAAATCAAATACCAGGGCCAATCTGCCTTTCAATTCTTTGTTCTGCTTCTTAAGGTCACGAGATTCCTGGCGTGTCTACTCTAATGCTTCCCAATTTGAGTAAGTATGATTTATCCAGATTTGTCTGTGCACTTGCAGGTTTTTGGCCTGTGTTTCAACATACTCTTTCTTCCATTTTTGTATTTCTGCATGCTCATCCCATAGCTGAGTCTGTGTTTCAGCATTGGAAGTAGTGGGATGAGGTAAGGTTTGAGTAGATTGTTCCCTAAAAGTGGAGAGATTGATCTGGTTGGGAGGTGTAAATTCCTCCATAGGCATTGTCTATACAACCTTGTTGACAAAGGTAGGGGCATTTTTTATTGCAATGTAGGGCTTAGTCTTGAGCTTGGGAGGGCCTGCTGATTCTTGTGTTTCAGCAGGTTCTTCCTTGAGTACAAAAGGTGAAGGAGTAGGGGTTGCTCCTGGCATTGGGACTTGAATTACCTTTTACCCTGCTTGATAGTAAATATCCCCACATTGGCAACACATATATTCTTTACACAGGCTCTCTGTAGTTTCCTCTGACAAGGTTTGCTATACGGGCTAATGTGTACAAATTTAGTTCATTTTCATATGCTTCCTTTGCCCTGGCTAGTTCCTGCTTATATGCTTCCAGTTCTGACATTAAAAACTTGTTTTCCTGCAAGACATATGCCATTGTTGCTTCTGGTTGTTGTGGAAGTAAAGTTGCAGCACCCTGAACCTCTGATTCCTGTATATCAATTTCAATATCAACGACTCGTTCTTGTGTTTCAGCCACTGAATGGGTAGCTGGTTTTTCAACTACTTTACTTGAGGAGGGTAGTGTTGCAGCATTCTGGGCCTCTGATTCCTGTAACTCAATTTCAATGTCAGCGGCTGGTTCTTGTGTTTCAGCCACTGAATGGGTAGATGGTTCTTGTGTTTCATCTACTTTATTTGAAACAGCTGATGTCGCAACATCTTGGGCATCTGATTCCCGTAACTCAATTTCAATATCAACAACTGGTTCTTGTGTTTCAGTCGTAGTTGTTTCTTGTGTTTCAGCTATAGATGGTTCTTGTGTTTCAGCCACTGAATGGGTAGCTGGTTCTTGTGTTTCAGCTACTTTATTTGAGACAGATGATGTCACAACATCCTGGGCATCTGGTTCTTGTGTTTCAGTGCCCGTGGGTGGAATAGGCAAAGATATCGGGATTTGGGAGGTTGGAGGTGTACGGGGTATCAGTGGAATAGGTGGGGGATCTAGGGTAGTGGTAATAAAGGGTGGCCTTGTTGAGGCTCTTGTTCGTTTTTTCCATAAGAAGGGTGGAAAGAGGGGAGTTTGTTTTCATTTTCGTGAAGGTCTTTCCTCAATGATGGGGCAGGAGGAATTATCTGGTTCAGAGTCATCACTAAGAATATGAAGGGCGGCGGTGGATGATTCTGGTAAGGTATGCGACGCGTTTGGTATGGTAGGGGAATTGATTGGACTGATTGGTTCTGTGGGTGGGCTATTGGGTACTTCGGGGGAGTCTGGGGGGTTTTGCGATTGCTGCTCCTGGGGATTTTCAGGAATTTCGACAGCTGCTTGGGGGTTTATGGGTGGGTTATTTAGTGGGAGATTTTGTTGAGAAAAACCCCTTTGGATGAGTAATTGGACAAGACGGTGGTGGGTGAGTGAAAGGGTGGGATCTTTAGCCTTTCTGCAGTAATGTGCCATATTTTTCAAACATCCCAGCAAATAATAAGGAATATTGACCCGTCTATTATGCCTTAAATGAGATAGCAGAAGAAATTCATGCTGATAAACTACCTGATACCGGCCTTCACAGGTCAGGTAATGTTTGATGAATCTTGCGACTTCTGGCCATGGGGGTGGCAATGAGCTGAGTTGAACACCCCTGCCTTTAAATTCAATTCGTTCTTCTGGAAGGAAGAAGTTCTGCTGAGCATTCCGAATGATATGCTTACGGCTGAACATGTGAATGTCGTCGATAGGGAAGCCTGAGACCTGTGCTATATCTTCTTCTGTTACTGATATTCGGACCCCTTCGACGACAGAATGGTCCTCCTGAAGGTTTTGGGCGAATTGCAGGACCTGTTGTTCATTATACCCCTGAAGTCTCTGAAAGTAATTGAGCCATCCTGCCTGCTGGAAGATTTGATAAGCTACCGGATAATGTTCTAACAGCGCTGTGGTGGCAGGATCGTTATGTATGACAGATCCTCCCATAGCTACCAGCTCGGTAAGATACAGCGTCAAAGAGTTTGAGTATCAGCTTCTGCGCAGAGTGAGTTTTCCGAGCGACGTTATGCAAGAATGGTGGTCAAATGCGCGAAAGGGTGGTCAAGTAGGGATGGCGGCGATGAATTCGTGTGAAATGATGGTATCGCGGATTTGATGTGTCCTCCCCTCCCGTCAAGTGCAACTAGTAATGATTGCACTTGAATGGTCATAATGACTTAGAATCTTCTCATTAACTATAGCCTAACTGAATTACATAAAATTTACATACCTCGCCTTACCTTTTGATTCGTTCTGCAAACAAAATATCATGCCTGTCTGTGGTAGTCCTGTCGTGGCGGAGACTTTTGATCTAATAGATGAGTTGTGTCGAGGGTTTTCTGACTGGAAGGATGAACTATAATATGAGGGCATAAAAGCTTGCTGACAGATGATGTTGAAAGACTGGTGTTTCAGCAACAGAAAAGAACGAAACAATTGTTGGACGGTGTTGTTTCGGTGATGAGAAACTGTGAAGAACTGCTGAACAATGGTGTTTCAGCATCGAAGGAAAGTCAAGAGTGCTGAACGATGGTGTTTCAGCATCGGAAGAAAGTCATCATTGGTGTTTCAGCATCGGAGGAAAGTCAAGAGTGTTGAACGGTGGTGTTTCATCAATGGAAAAGAAAAGGCGAAACAATTGTTGGATGGTGTTGTTTCGTTGATGAAGAATGGTGAGGAAATGGCGGACTATAGTGTTTTGGGAGTGGGAAGAACAAAAAGTGCTGAACAGTGGTTGTTTGCACTCTTTTCATCGTTTGATGAGCAAAATGTGAGTGCTTACATGCCTAGTTGGGCTCTGCTAGTCATGACAGCTGTATGGTAAAAGGTTAGAAAGAAAACAACAAAGCTATTAACAAAAATTAAACAAAAACTAAATGAA
>SNQJ01S0072187.1:14386-26280 GCA_010110895.2 Picea sitchensis | reverse complement strand
AACCTGAGAGTGTTTCCCCCTAAGGATGGGTAGCCGCAAACTTGTAGTGAAGGTTTATACGTTTAAATGCGGAGTGGGAAGGAATCCCAACTTCTCTATGAACTACTCAAAAGAGTCCCTAGTTAATGGCTTGGAAAATATATCTGCAATCATCTCTTTGGAAGGAACCTATTCTAATTTAACCACCCATCTTGAACATGTTCTCTGAGAAAGTGATACTTTACGAGGATTTGCTTAGTTTTATATTGTTGAACTGGATTTTTGGAGAGATTGATAGCATAAAAGTGTTTAGATAAATTATATTGTTATTGCAATTTTTTTAGGAAGTTAGTTGAAATTTACTTATCTATTTCATAATTTGTTTTTAAATTAAAAGAAGGAGAGTTGTGTAGAAACAAGTCCTTACCCGGAAGGTAGATAAGCTTGTTGTTTGGATTTGATGCAGCAGATAAAGATTACTTATACGTTATGCTTATACATGTCAAAAATGTTCATGTAAGATGAATTTAAATTTATTGATTTCTTTATCGTCCCTAGACAAAAATATATTGGTGGGAGATTTACCAGTTGAAATAGGTTGCTTAGTGCACTTCCATAGATTTTCAATTACCACCAACAACCTTATGTGATTGCATCCTGCTCTAATAGTACTCAATATCATGTTTTGGGACCGGGTCAGATAGGAGGAATTCTTTTAAAGGAGATTCCTTCAGTGGTTATAAATTGTTAGCGTCCGATTTCCCATATGTTTTTGTTTCACCTCAGGGATGAGGCCCTCATTTGGAAGTCTTATTTTCGATATTTAGCAGCTAGAGAAAGGGACATAAATTAATAGAGTGATTTCTTAAAGGAAGAGGTATGCTTCTAGAGGTCAACACATAACCAAGGGTGCTTTAAGGCAGGGATAGAGCCATGCAGGGTGAGGAGATTCAGTAATCGCAACAACGTGGTTCTCATCAATTTAAGTTTCAATAACTTGACTAGAACGCTTCCAGAGAGCTAGGTCCATAACAAGAACATGTGCGTTTTCATTGTGGCGTATAATAAATTAGAGGAAAATTTACCCGACTGGATTTGGGATCTACACAGCCTCCAACTTCTGGACTTCTCAAATAATAAATTCACAGGACGAATATTGACAAAGATTGGTTCATTGCAATCTCTGAGAAAAGCTAATGATATGCAATATGAGTTAGAAACTTTGTGGAACAATAAAATCAGAAGCTCTATTACGATTATTTATTTTCAACACAAGCTTTTTTGGATCTATTAGGAAATAGGCTAATTGGGTAGATTCCTTTTGAAATAGGATTTTTGAATTGCCTTAGAAATTTGAACCTTTCATCCAATATACTCAATGGCCATATCCCACAAAATCTTGGGAATTTAACGCTATTGGAATCTATGAACCTTCTGGACATAATTAACGTATAATTTTGGTCTGAGTACAAAATTCCATTGAAAATTCTTTGATTGACAAATCCAAAATAAACTTATAAGTAAATAAAGTAAATATTATCAAATCCAAATATAAAAAAAATTATTACGCGTGAAAAGAGATTGTTAGCGATAAAAAACGCACCGGTATTTTGATGAGCATTTCTATCAATTCTTCATATGATTTATCATCTTCTTCATACTCCTGGCCAGTATCTTAACCTTCATAGTGTTCATTAAGCTCCTGTCTGATTACTCTGCTCACAAATCCTTTGTTAGCATGCCTCCGGACCTGCAATACATGATACAAATAATGTCATTCATTCTTTTTCTAGTCTATGATATATAGAATATAAGACATAAAAAAATGTATCATCATTTTATTTGTATTTTTTATATCTCATAGTATGGAAAAATAAATATATATGTTTATATATGCAAGGTTCCAGGTCTGCACATTAAGTGCATTCAATCCCAAGCCTAGCGCACAGTTAAAGCCTAAGGTAAAGCTGAGTTTTCAAGCCTAATTTTGAGTCAAACTAAAGTCATAGGTCAAGCCTTAAAATTCAGCCATGAGTTGAGCCATTAATTTAGCCATGAGTAAGTTAAAACTCAAAGGTTACACAGATGTCTAACTGTGAATGTAGTTTGGCCAATAAATCGTTTTGACAGGGCGAAGATATCTGGTCACTATTGAGCCATGATTCAAGTCATGAAATAGTCATCTGCAAGGTCAAGTCACATATGGATATTTCAAAGCCATACGCGCCGAGAAGATGGAGGAAGTATTCAGCTGCTTGCAGATATCAAAAGGTAATAAAATTTCATAACACCAGGTGCTAAGAGCTCATACAAAGATCGCAACAAAATGTTCTGAACTCCACCCATTTGAGAAAGATATTAGATAGGTTTATCATAGTAAATATGCTCAACACAAGGTATGGTCACATCAAGCTCCAGCTCCACGTGCACCTGCAACCTGCACAAAACACAACAAAAAGATTGAATCATAGGTCAGATAACTAGCGCATAGCCTAGTGCACAAGTGTCAAGATCAAATGTGCTCGATATTGCCAGAGAGTTGCTTGCCGAGTTATGTTGATCAAATAATTAGAATGCAGTGGCCTAGAATTTGAACAGAAGGAACCCCAATGAATCTGCAAAAGAGAGGGTCTGTGATCTATTAGATTGAAGATTGCAACAGGATCAGCTTGTGGCTGCTACATCTTGTCATACAATCTTTCGAAAAAGAATTCGATCTATATGGAAATCGGGTCAACCAAGACCTATTTGTATATGGGAACAATACCTGCATGGGGGTATGTATCTTGTGTTGTGGGATGTCCCGTTGAAGGCCCCATATCTCCATCAAGCGTAGCATAGGTTGCAAAGGAGATTTATGATATGGGATGTTATGAAATCTCTCTTGGTGATACCATAGGTGTTGATATTCTTGGCACTATTGTTCCAATGCTTGATGTTGTAATGAGTGTTGTGCCTATTGAAAAGCTTGCAGTTCATTTCCATGATATATATGGGCAATCACTTGCAAATATTCTTGTTTCACTGCAGATGGGAATTAGCGTTATCGACTCATCAATATCTGGACTTGGAGGGTGTCCATATGCCAAAGGTGCAAAGGGCAATGAAGCAACTGAAGATGTTGTCTATTTACTTAATGGTCTTGGTGTGAAGACAAATGTTGATCTTGGTAAACTACTTTCAGCAACAGATTTCATTTGCAAACATTTGGGCCATCATCAAAAGCAGGAATAGCACTGAGCAGAGTCACAAGAGATCACTCAAATATGTGACATCTAACATGACTTACAATTTCAAGTGATGTGAAAGTTGCATCTTTCAAAACTCTCTGTCCAACTACCTTTGATTGATTATTACTGTCTTAAAATAAAGATTGGTTGCAGAACATACTTTTCATCAAAATATATATGCTTGCAATAATTTCTATTCAAGGGCACATTTTTAAGAGCATATTTGGAATCAATCGCCATGATGGAAAACAGCTTGTATGCAGTACACTAAATGGTCAGATTTATTTTTGGGATCTGATTGAGGGTCAGCTAATGTGGAGCTTGTGGTGAAAATTATGCCTCTGACGAGTCTGGATCTATTATGATAAGTGTGAGAAATTGTTCCATCACTAAACAGGGTGATTGTGCACTTATGTCTACCAGTCTGGATTCTCTCATGCTTGAGATGTAGTTGTGTTTTCTAACTATAAGGATCAAAGACTCTATAAGCAGTTTATCAAAGGAGACCATGCACCAATTGCACTTACTCCGGATCATGGAGCATCTGTGGTGTGTTATGTTGATGGAGTAATGGATCTTTACTTAGGCTGTTATATAACTGTAGAAAGAATTGTACCCATTGGATGCAGAGTTTACAAAGCCTTCATTGGTATTTGGCAAATAGTTCTTACACTATCATTGAGCAAAAGGGACATAATGACAACATTGCATGCACATACAGAGCAAAAGGGATATCTCTAAATGGAACTGGTTCAGTATTGGTTTGTTTTGAGGAAAGATTCTAAAAGTTAGCATGCATCCTGGGCATTAAGATCATGTCATTTATGGAATCTCTGCAGCAGGGACATAGACTTTTGTCTCAGTTATCACTTTGAGAAAGTTATTGATCAGCTATTGTATGAGTCATAAGTTGATAATATCCTTCTCCTCCATGTTAGTAGCGTTTGAGATGGTGGAAATGATTATGTTGAGAACCTTGTATCGGGATAGCTCAAACTACAATCAATTGGAAGACATAGGATGAAACCCAAGAAGAAGCAGGATGGAAACTTATACATGAAGATGCATTTAGACCCCAAATAATGCAGGTATATGACCAACAAGGAGTACTGCCATCTATTCTTGGGGCAGAGCATGCCCATCTTCATGGAAATAACCAAGATGATATTGACAAGAGGCAGAGTATCCCAACTTTCCAGAATTACAGGCAATAAGTGTGCAAATGACAGAGTTCTCCAGTTTTCCAATGAAAATGACAAGATGAAAGATGATGGTTTAGTTGTCAAATTCTACATGGCAGTTGGTCGATGAGAATATTACATCAATATTTTGAAGCAATCAACTCCAGATTTCTAGGTATCCTTCAAACAAAGTAGTTCTCGAAGAATTAGTACTAAGATATGGTTTGATTTCCCTTTATGTAGGAACTATCCTATTATTTTGTTGATTAGTTTGATTCTAAGCTATTTTAGGTATTATTCGATCCTCTTCTATACGATCTGATCCTTGATGTAAAGACTATAAAGTCTATTGATTAAGAGGAACTAAGGGTTCCATTTTGGATACAATTTGGCATATGTACTAAGACTCTTATCTTGATATGAATGACAATATTCTTTTGCTACCATTGTCAGATTTTCTCATGTGTTACATTGCTCTGTAATTTGATGCAATTTAGTTCAGCTATTAAGAACTGTCATCTTCTTATTTAGCTCATAAATTTGAATTGAATGACCTCTTACTACCTTGTATGACCCTGCATGTTAATGTACTTGGTTATCTAGAATAGTGTTCTCCATATCCCATTTCAATCACTGTATTTGATTATTGGTTTCTAAAAGCACTGGCTCATTTGGATGCATGATAAGTTGTTCTTCTCATTAAGCCCTTGAGTTATCCCATTGATCCACATACTTCACTTATCAATTTCTTAAGTTACCAAGCATTCTTAGACTACAACCCTAAGGAGTTTCTTGGAGTTTCTTGGAGTGATAACAGAGATAACGTCTGGGAGCTCGAATCTCTTGATCCCTACCACGTTTTCCTAAGAAATATGACCTTTGTTGCAAGCTTCACAAATGTTCATTGATAACACAACATTTGAAACATGTACCAGATCAATAGTTTATGATATCTGGAAAAGATGGGGTGAAACATTACGTGAATCCTTGTGGAAGAAGACGAGAAGTGGGAGGAATATGAAGCATTGTTTCCAACTGGTGTAAATAATAGAAGGCTTCTCTTTCCAACAACACCAAACACACCAGATGCACTGTCGCCTCGAATTTTCGTTGGTTGAATGCAACCTCGAATGTAAAAAACAACCATTGAGATATTGTTGTTTCTCTTACGGGGAGGGGGCCATGAATATCTTGGTTTCCTCGAAGTTACAGGATTAATATCCAAGCCACCTGATATTCCCGCAATATACATTCAAAGTTATGTTATCGTTCAAATTTAAAGCGAAGAATATTGTTCATAAATACCATACTTTCTTCGATGTTTCTATCTTAGTTGTTGTCTTGTCATTGGGGTTGTAATTGGAGGCAGACTTGAAATGCAGGCCTCCACAAATGACAGATTCGATACCGAGATCTTGCTGGCCTACTGGTACGTGGGGGTTGTAACCTGGTATCATTGTTTATCAAGTATTTCTTTCTTCGACTGACTTGGTTATCAGGTATTGCTTTCTCTTATTTCTGAGTCTTTCTTATTAGTTTTTCCCCCAACCTTTCTTATCACGGGGTGTTGTACACCTACCAGAATGGATCCTTATTGAGGTTAAAAGATGCTTACTCCTAAACCCTGGGGCGGGAGGACCAAAGGTGTTGATGCAATGTGTTATCCTATTGGGCCGTCATGTTCATTATTTCACTACTATCATTACTAAATCTCCCATTAAACTCTAGTTCTTGTACTTTGCTCTTGAATCTCCTACTTTGAATGTTCTTCTTTTTCACTCCACCATCTGCAACTAAGGTAGGAAGCTAGAGAAGAGGGATGGGTAGGAGCAGAACAAAAGGTAGAATAAGTACCTAGAGCAGTAGATTTTGCAGATGTTGACCAACCTACACATATAGTTATCACAATTATCCAAAGGGAGAGCCTTTCACGACCATTATCCACGATCTGTTGGGGACGGGTATATTCAATTATGATGGGGACGCCTGGAAGTTGCAGTGGAAGGTCGCTAGCTACGAGCTCAATACCCACTCTATCTGGAATTTTATTCTACCAGTCATGCCAATTCTAGAGGAAGCGAGCGAGCAGGGTAGATGCTTGGATTTGTAGGATATTCTGAATCATTTCGCGTTTGATAATATGTGAAAAGTTTCCTTCGGGGTCAATCCGAATTTTCTCGATCAGAGCCTTCCTGTTTCAGATTTCTCACAGAATTTCAATGTGGTGACTGAGATGATCACTCAGAGGTCCATTGTGCCGATCTTGTTGGTGTGGAAGATTAAGAGGATGCTCAACGTCGGCTCGGAAAGGCACCTCTCCCAAGCGGTGGAGGTCATGCATGACTTTGAGGTTTCATGTCCATTATCACAATTTTCTTATAGCTAGGTTTCATGTCCCACACTTACACACCTGGTGAAGCAATTGTATCATGTTACGCCATGCATTTGTTGCATGTTAAGCCACAAGGATATGTAATAAACAAATATGTGATATCTTCTACAGGCTATGGACTTTGGATAGTTATAAACATTAAATGTTTTGAACTAATGCTTAATTCAAACCTAGCATTAATCCACTTTTTCTATATATGCTATCAATATATGCCAATGCATGTAATGTATCCTAAGTTTGTTTCACTAAAATTAGCTTTGTGTCTTGGGAAGAGGCCAAACAAGGCCTCAAAGCTAAAACTTTGGACTAAAATATAAATAGGCGTTAAAAATTAACATGATATTCTTTAAACTTTGGTAAATAGGCATTACCATGCTAGAGTAATAAAACATTGAAAAATTGATTACTACTAGTCCCTGCAGTTGTAAGGTAGGGACTAATAAGTGGAATGTGCAACAAAACTACTTAATTTAAAAAAAAAATGTTTAATAAAAATAATTTAAATAGAAAAAGTTTAATAAAAAATAGTTTAATAGAAAAATGACATTATCATTTTGAAATTTTAAATATACAATAAACACTTAATGTTAGAGATATTAAATGTAAACACTTAATATTAGAGATGTTACATACACGATAATTACAATTAATTGTTTGAAATTTAACAAAATTTAAATACCAACAAAAGCAATTACAATTAATTATTTGAATTTAACAAAATTTCAATATCAACTAAACCCTCCTTAGATGGGGTGACACTTGGCGTACACGCATCATCGGTTAGGGCAGATACAATGGTAGTTAAATCCCCTCTCTTCCACCCTCCTCCCTCATCTAGTCGTGATGTCTAGTTTATATGAATGTCAAGGTTTAGTGTGTTGGGTCTTAATGGAGACTTAGGCTCAGATCCTTGACATTAGTACGAAACAGATAATGGCCATTACTCCTACACTAATGGCTACCAGAGCCATCAAATCCTTCATCCTCCTAGTCTTATCGTCCTATGGGGGATCCTATATCGAGAATTTGGTCGTTGTTCACGGTATTATTCTTCTTTCTTTTCTCCACGCCCTGGAATTCCACCCTCAGTATCCTGCTCGCACCACTATTGATTCCATTCACCCTACACTCTGCTTAGCCATGCCTAGTGAGAGAGGCAAGTCTTGGTGAGGGCCAACCTATTACAGTCGGTTTGGAAGGAAAAAACACCCGGGACCAACCTCTTTATCTCTCATCCCAGGTGGCAGCTCATACCACTCACCTTCCTCTGATCAGAATTAGTATGAGGCGGCTCAATCAGAGCCCCATCCTTTAAGCACAGAGGGTCTCCATGGAGGTTGTCCGGTGGAAGAGGAAATTTCTCCCAACTTGGAGGAAATTCTGCCTTTCCTACCACCAACCTTCTTAGAACAACATTTGACCACTTGCACCACCACCCCTTTCCAGGAGCCAATCGAGACATGATGCATTTTGGAAGAGGAAATCCCTCTTCAGGAGGAACACTCGGGACAAAATTTTGTTGTCACTATGGAAGAGGACCCTTCCATGGATTTTGCCTCTACTACCATCGATGAAGACCCTAGAACAAACGAGGATGGCGATGAAGCTGAAGAACAGGCTCACTCGGCTCCCAACTCTTGCAGGCTTAAGGAAGACCTCTTGGTCTTGATCTTCGAGATGCGCAAGGATTTGGTAGAGCAACACCACCACCAGTGCACCCTCAACAAGTGTTTGGCTGTCCTGTATGACTCTCTATCAAGCGAGCCTAAGAAAATTCGATGCTCGACTTGTTGCTAACCTTTCGTATTCCTACTTCACCAGGATGAACGTCTGCGTTTGCCTCATGTCTAGTGCTTCTACATGTTTTTTCTCTAGTCTAAATGATAATTTTTTTGTGCACCAAAGACTCTGGTTCTGGATCGATAGTTGGTCGGGGTGCTCAGTCCACCACCAATTCTGGTTTCCATGCTTGTGGCAGAACATGTGGCAAGCCCCCATGTTTCTTTGTTGACAATTATCTTTTTTTTTTAAGGTTTATGAACAATGAAAAACAGGGATGATTTTAAAGATGAAAATTAAAATTAAAATGTAGAAACTTGGGCTAATCTTACTAGTCCTTAATATGCAAAATGTAAAATGTTTGGTGATATTTTTGTAAAAATATTCAAATTTCTAAGGATTTTATATAGTTTCTATAAACTTTTGGTGATTTTTAAGTTAAAATAATTTTATTCTATGAAATTTGGGCAAATCTTTCTTAGAAAAAATGGGAATTGGCTAATATTGTTTTTGAAAAAAACATGGAAAATTAGCCCATTTGCGAAATTTAGCCCCGAAAATCATCTATGATGAAAAATTGTCTTTTCCACACATTTTGGTTTCCACTGCGGTAGAAAACAGATGGCGTGATATAGTGTATACTCAGACATGTGTGATTTTTGCTAAAGCAAGGTAAATCAATATTTTTATTTATAAAAAAAAAATATCAACTAAACCCAAAATATCTATAATGAGTAACGATTTATAATTTCAAGCTTAACACCATTTAAATATGAACTAAACAATCACAATTAATTATTTGAAATTTAACAAAATTGAAATATCAACTAAACTCAAAATCTCTATAGCCACTAACAATTTATAGGAATTTATATATAATAAAAAAACACAATTGAAAGTATACATTATAATATCTCAATAATATCTATCATTTAAAGTAATTTGTATGTTTTTGAAATTGTGTAGCGCCCCCCCTATTGGAATCGATGGTTTAATCCATCAGTTAATTACAAATTCCAATATTATGGCCAACAATTAAAGATGCTAGCATATTCTTTGTCTTACACTCAAATCAATGCATGCAATTTAATCTTCATAACTTTCTTGCACTTATAAATGCATCCATTTACTTGTTTACTTTTTCACATTTACTTTCTAGGATTAAGAAATTACCGGACCAAGTTTTCAATTGCCACGAAGTATACTTATACAAATGCCATCATGATTACTTAATTTTTAACATTTACATATTAATTAACTTTTTACATTCTCAAATAACTTGACAGGTATGGTTAGTGGACAAAAATATTCACGCATCCTAGAATGCCATGGCATGTGACATGTTTTAATGCATGTGACACGTTTTTATGAAGGTGAAACACCTTGGTGTGGTAAAGGATATGAAGGATTTCATGGGTCCTAAAATGAAATGGCATGTGACACGTTTCAAGTATTTAGCAAGGATTAATTGATTAATTCTATGCATGGTAGTGGCCACATTTTATGAAGGTGAAGTGAGTTTGTGTGATAATGATGGATGCCATGTTTACCGCTCCTTTCAATTAACCTAACACCTCATTGAAACATTTCAAGTATTTATAATAGATTCATTCTACTGATAAGAGTGTCCATTCTCTCATGCACCTTATACAGGAGTCGTAGTTATGTTGGATGGGAGAATTGGGTGACTTTTTAAATTTTGAGGGTAGAGGACTAATGGTTAGGTTATTTAAACACTTACTATATGAACTCTCTCAGGTTTATTTCGTTTATGAGACTATACTTGATTTTAATGATATAAACTGAGGATCACTTTTTATTGACAATAAATTTTAAATTGCTCAAATTTGATCCGTGAATATCAGTCCCCGCCCACCTATTCTCGTAAGTAACTGCGCCACAAAGCAAAGAATGTAGTTGAAATCACAGTGAATTTTTTTATGGTTTTATTTTCTTTTGTATGCCATACAATTGTTTTCTGTGCCTAGAGAATTATGGAAATGTTTAACAGGTCCTGTTATACAATCTCCATTGTGGCTCAATATCTCACCAGAACATTCGCTGCCCTTGACCTGGTCTGCGACGGGAATAAATACTCTACGACAGTGAATTCCAGAGAAATTTGAAGAGGGTTCTCTACTATCTAGCCAACAATGGATCTAATTTTGGGTTCTATACCTTTCAATGTGAAGGTAACAGTGGTAGAAATCCTCTTACAATCCAACTCTGCCTATGTAACCAATGGAGGTTCCAAATAGTCATGCAATGTGTGCACACACAAAGTATTCAGTGATATTTACGTTTCTCAATATTTTTTCGTTCTTCCTTATTTTACATCCTCCATTGGAATACAAAGTATTCAGTCATATTTAAGTTTCTCAATATTTTTTCTTTCTTTCTTATTTTACATATTCCATGGGAATATCGTTTATTTTTTCTTCTTTTACTTTCTTTCTTATTTTACATCTTCCATTGGCATACCGTTTATTTTTTCTTCTTTTACATGCTCAGCTACAGATATTTAAAATGATATTATCTTTTTCTTTAATGTGATATGGAACCTATTTTTCCTTGTTCTAATGAGACAATGGCACATGGATTTGACACTCCTTTCATGTTTAGTATTGTTCTAAACACAACAAAGTGGAACATTTTTTTATATACTGTGTATGTTTAATTGTGTTAGCAACAATGAGTACGTGGTCATTCCAAACGAGGAGAAAACTTGAAAAAAATCACTATTGAATGTGACAAACATAGACCAACATTGTAATGAGATGAACATTTCCTGATGTTGCAATGTGACAAACATAACCCACTATGAGACTATCACAAACATATTCCAATTCTATAATGTGATAAGAAAAATTCCTTCATCGTAATTTGAAGACCATTACCTTACGATGTGATGTGATGAACAAAAGCCTATGTCACAATGTGACGAACATAACCTAATGTCACAATGTGACAACCAAAACACGATGAGCATTGCAATGCAGTAGTGCCATAATAAAGTATGGTTAAACATAATCAACATGGCCTACCATAATAAAATCCACATGGTCAAAAAAGGTCAACCATGGGCATGGTCAATGATAAAAAAACCCAATCAACCATAGTTGACTACAATCAACCATGGTGAAGGACAACCACGATCAACCATAATCAACCTTTCCTTCCCAAAGTCAACCAAGGTCTACCAAAGTTAACCATGGTCATTGTCAATTAATATAATAATGTATTATAGGAGTTGCAATGTGATGAACATATCCATGTGGTCATAATGTGATGAACTTAAATGGATGTCTCAATGTGATGAATATATCCATGTCG
>SNQJ01S0072186.1:70843-81813 GCA_010110895.2 Picea sitchensis | reverse complement strand
TTTGATCAGGTAAGTGTCAATTCTGTTGTACCAAGCTCTTGGAGTTTGTTTTAAGCCATATAGGGCTTTCTTCAACCGATATACTTTGGATGGATTCTCTTTGACTTCTAATCTAGGTGGCTGATCCACATAGACCTCTTCTTCTAAGACACCATTTAGGAAAGTTGACTTGACATCCATCTGGTATACTTTCCATTTCTGTTGAGCTGCTATGGCTAAGATAGTCCTTACAATGTCTAATCTTGCTACTGGAGCAAAAATTTCACCATTATCAATACCTGGTTGTTGTGAGAATCCTTTGGCAACAAGTCTTGCCTTGTGTTTTTCAATCTGCCCTTTTTCATTGAGTTTAGTTTTGTAAACCCACTTGACACCAATATTTTTCTTGTGTCTGGGANAAAAGATGTAGGTTGGCATGACGTTAAAGAAAAAAGTTTGTGTTGTTCAATGTTATCCAACTACTGATGGATTTCTCTCAAACTTTGAGTTCTCTGGTTTGGAAGTTCAGAGGATGAATCTCTGATGGAAGTTGAGTTATCCTGAGAGTTCAGATTGTCCTTGTACCTGTAGTCTTGGAAGATCAGGTTGAGGTATTGGCTATCCTGAATTTTCTGCGTTTTCAGGACTGGGCAGCAATGGATTTTGACTGTCCATTTGTTGATTTTCAGATTCGTTCCAGAGTTGATTTTCCAAAAATTTTACATCTCTGCTGAGAATTAGTTTCTTTGAGATTGGATTGTAAATCCTGTAAGCTTTTGATGTTTCGCTGTAGCCAGTAAAGATGCATTTCTCACTTCTATCATCAATTTTCTTCCTTAATTCGGAAGGTATGTGAGCGTATGTTATGCATACGAATGTCCTTAGATGAGCAACATTTAGCTTTGTCCCACTCCATTCTTCTTGAGGGACCTTCATCTTGAGACTGGTGGTTGGAGATCTATTTAGAAGATAAGCTGAGCATGCTACTGCTTCAGCCCAAAATGTATTTGACAGACGTTTCTCTTTAAGAAGGCTTCTTGCCATGTTCACGATTGTCTGATTTTTCCTTTCAACCACTCCATTTTGTTGTGGAGTATACCTCGTTGTAGTTTGCATGATGATGCCTTATGATTTGCAGAAATTTGCAAATTCGTTGGAGTTGTATTCTCCTCCTCCATATAACCTGAGAGTTTTGATATATTTTCCACTTTTTTTTTTATCTTCAACTTTGAATTCTTTGAATTTTGAAAAAGTTTCAAACTCGTGTCTGAGAAAATAGATCCAGATTTTCCTGCTAAAGTCATCAATAAACATTAGAAAATAAAAGCTACCACCTATGGACTCTGTTTGCATTGGTCCACATAGGTCAGTGTGAACAAGTTCGAAATGTTGTTTGGCTTGAGTGGAGGACTGTGGAAAACTAGTTCTCTTATGTTTTCCAAGTATGCAAGACTCACATGGGGGATTTTTCTCTTTGAAAATAGGGAGACCTTTGACCATGGAGTTCTTTTGTAGAAATCTTAGAATCTGAAAGAGTAGATGTCCAAATCTTGTATGCCAAATGATAGTTTCATTGGGGGTGGATGCACTTTGTGCATATGTTTGGATCAGATTTGCAGTTCTGAGGATCAGGGGAAACATCCTATTCTGAGTCATGTGGATTTCATAAATCAATTTTCTGTTGGGGTTTTTATCATATATCCGACATGATGCTCCCTGAAAAAGTATCTTATAGCCATGTTCAATGAGTTGTCATACACTTAACAGACTATGTTTCATATCTGGAACATGATAGACATTGTTTATGTCTTTCTTTACATTTTGTTTAGTAAGAATAGGTACAATTCTTTTTCCTTGAACTTTGACTAAGGAATCATTTCCAAGTGTAACATAAGAGGAAATTGAAGAATCAATCCATGACAGTAAATCTTTGTTACCTGTCATGTGATTGTTGCATCCATTGTCCAACAACCAAAGATCTTTATGTTGTTCTTCAGTCTTGTGGCATGATAAAAACATACCATCAGAGGTTTCTCCTTCATGATTTGAGACATACGCTTTGCCTAAGAGTTGATCTGCTTGCTTCTTCCTGCATTCAGATTCATAGTTCCCATACTTTTTGCAGTAATAACATTGTATGCTTGATTTTTCATTTGATCTTCTCCCTCTGCCTCTTTGAGGCTGAAAAATCGGATTCTGGTTCTGTTGTCTATGACCTCCACTTGAGTGAGGGTTACTTGGACTGCTCCCTCTTCCTTGGTGACCTATGAATTTTCC
The DNA here is from genome assembly GCA_010110895.2 of Picea sitchensis. Taxonomy (NCBI): domain Eukaryota; kingdom Viridiplantae; phylum Streptophyta; class Pinopsida; order Pinales; family Pinaceae; genus Picea; species Picea sitchensis. Next base: position 79,557 of record SNQJ01S0072186.1, on the reverse strand, counting down.
TCTGCCTCTTCCTCTGTTGAAAGAGAATTGAGTTTTGAAGGCATTTGCGATTGACTCATCTTTGAGATGTAGTCTGGTCTCATGTGTCAACANTTAATTCATCTGTTGAAAAATTTGACATATCCTTGGATTCAAGGATTGTTGTAACGACCATTTCGAATTTCTTTGGTAAACTTCTGAGTACTTTCTCAACAATGCGTTGATCAGGGATGAATTCACTAGTCAATCTGATCTGGTTTATGATTCCCATGACTCTGGTCATAAAGTGATCAACATTTTTAGACTTTGTCATTTTTAAAGTCTCGAAATACGTCCTCAAGGTCTGCAATTTGATTGTTTTGACCCTGTCATTTCCTTGGTAGGATGATTTAAGGATGTCCCAGGCCTGTTTTGAAGTAACAACGCCTGTGATTTTTGAGAAAATAGAGTCATCCATTGAATTTTGAATCCATAATTTTGCCTTATTCTCTCTGTTCCTCTGTGTTACCTGAGCAGTGTTTTGTTGGTTGGTCATGGCGAAAAGGTCTGCGGGATCTGGTTCCACATATCCAAGATCCACTAGATTCCAACACTCTTGTGCTTGCAAGAAGGATCTCATTTGAAGAGACCAAAACTCATAATTATTTCCAAGAAGAATCGGTCCTTGAGTTGGTTCTAAATTGCTAGACATGGCCATCTTTAAAGAATTAAAAAAAGTTAAAAAATAGGATTTCGCATTTACCTAATTCCTGCGTGGAAAATCGGGTCTTCAAATTTCTTGGAGTGACTTCAGACCGAAAAACATGGTGTAAACCACTTCTTTGACTTCGATATGGCTGGATCTAACTATCTGAGCAAAAGATCTACCGATTCAAGGCTCTGAGCTCTGTTCTTTAGCAACTGTAGCAATTATAGTGATTGTAGCCCCTCTAATGGTGGAATAGGTCCAAATGTGAACTCATCCCCATGCAGATAAGCACTGAACGCGACCTTCTTCCCCATGTGACCACTGGCTTATCCCACAAAGAGCGCGCCACGTTTCGTGACCTCGAGAGTATTGGCGTGTGAGCCACTCCCGACTCTCCAACTCCCAAACTCCGAAAGGGGCTTAACAAACCCTCATATCCTCTCGTATCCTTCCTTCACACGACCATTATTCTATGACCACGGTCCACTTTTTGGGATTTAGGGACTCCTGCATGCGAACCCCACTTAACTCCTGTTTCTCGAATCCTCGATCTCTGAAATCTCGATAGGGGTCTAACACTTGATATCTCCTCCCCTAAAGTCTCCCGATGTGACCCTCGGCTATGATTGGGGGCTTAACTCCGAGTGTGTCGCGATTTTGCGTGTCAGGACTTTTCGAGTGAGCCAACCCCGACTCCCGAAATGCCAAAATTTCTGAGATCCCAATCTGACGGTCCCGATTCTTCCATGATCTGATGGCTTAGATCAAGTCGGGATTTCACGTTTCGCAAGTTCTTAGAACTCTCACTTTTGATTTCCCGATTGCCGAAATCGTGATGGATTTGGAACGACGGTCCATTTATCTCTTTGATCGACGACTGCAACATTGTCGGGGTTTCGTGTTTTGCGAAGTCGGAGGATGGTGCACCTCTATCCTCCCGATTCCTCATTTCTCGATAGCGTCAGATCAACGACTCACAATCTTTCTCGATCCAACGACTTAGATCGATTTGTGTTTTCGCGATTCGTGAATTCTCACCGCCTTGATCTCTGACCTTTACACCCTGTGGAATGCCAAGATCTCAGCACGTGTCCTCCTTGATGGATGATCGCGATTGAATCGTGATTTCGCACATTGCGAGTTCGAGCAATTGTTTTCTTTGACATTCTTGCTTTGGAAGTCAGTGAAGTGTCGAGTTCTTGCCACATGTCCTCCTTGATGGACGGTCCCAATGATTTCGGGACTTTACGATTTAGCAAGTCGGCTTTTCTACTCTGCGCTCTAGAGGACTAAACCTCATGCAGTTTCTCTGGATCCAATGACTGTCGGTCCACACGGTACAAAATCCGATGGTCCTTCAGTGATTAACGCCTGTAGACTTTTTCTTGATCTGATGGTAGTTGTTTCTTTCTCCTTGATCTAATGGTTGAGACTTGTTCGCCTTTTCTGCGCTTTCCTCATCATTTCTGAGCTTGATTAATGCCTCATATCTATTAGCAGGAACGATCTTACAGTTGCGTCTGCTTTTCCTTTGCTTCTTTAGCGTGTTCTTTGCTTCTTCTACAAAGAGTTTCTCCTAAAGAAGGAAATTCGCGAATCTTTCACGAATTGGAAAGAATTTCATGAATTCTTTAAGGAATACACGTATCTTTAATTGTTTCTTCCCTCTACAACTCTTCTTCGTGAATCTTTCACGAATCTTTAAATGCTCTCGATTCTTTATTGTTCCTGCCTTCTTCTTCCTTGCAATTGTTGTCTGCAACGATCTTTTGAGCATACTAGCGGATTGCTCTCCAAGCTTTGTGAAGAAACTATGTCCCGTCCTCTCGTTGACAATTTAAGCTCTGCGCTTCTTAGGATCCGGATGCTCTCCAGTCTGTGTGAAGAGGGTTACATATGAAGCTCTGATACCATGATAAAATGAGAAGCATAGAATACAGTGAAAGAGCATAGCAAAAATAATATTCAGTATATTGAGTACATGAGAAAAAGAGTGCATTCAAAAAAGGGAAAAGAGCTAAGCTAAATAGGCTCAAGCAAATCAAGAACATCATGAAATGATAGTACAACTGGCCAAGACAACTCGTAGTGTATAGTCAGACTATTAAGGTTACATTATATTTAACAAGAAGGTTAAAGGTTTAGTGGAGAAGAAGGAAAGAAAAATTCCAAATAGTTTGAATCGAATTTTATTTAAGTACACTGAGCACCATACCCACACGAATCAACTGTATTATATACCGTACATATTATGATGAGTAGAGTGAAAGACAAGCTTTGATTTAGCCATAGTGAGTGTCATAGAAACATGAATCAATCATATTATATACAATACTTATTATAATGAGTACATAGAGCCACAACGAATTCAATGGGTAGGCTATCTAGCATGCATTATAGCTTATAGGTATAGACCTAGATACCTATTAGAATTTATGACGGGCACCTTACCAAATTAAATTTCAATTTGACAGGTTAAATTTTTTTATACCAGTAATTATTGAAGTGTGATTTTTAATCTACATGTCAAATACGGGTTAGAAAGAAAAAAACGTCCTACAGTACGTCAAATTCCAGGCCTGAATGGATGTACAAGATAAGTTACAAAATAATGAAGGAGTAGGTTAACTAGGGAGTAAACTGACCCACTTTTTAGTAAAAAAAATGAACCTGAATCCGGACAAATTTTCAGGGGTAGTCTAAGTTTCGTATGGATCAAAGTTCCATGTATTTCAGAACTTTATCCCAAGGATTTTTCCCCATTTTAAATCAACCCAGATGCTCAGAAAATAGATCAGAATTTTGAATTGACTGAAAATTTAAATTGAAACCACCAAAAAACCTGCCAAAATGATAACTCGAGAGGAAAGATTACTCGAGTTACCCACTCCCTATGGGAAGGATTATTCTCGGAAGAGTGAGCAGGCACGTTGAACCTCTGATGCTACAAAGGCAAGATCATTGAATAGACCTGCTATGGTCAACGTCTGTTCATCCACATATGAATTGAACAAAGCTTCTCTATCTTCCTCTGGCATGGCTAGTCTGTATCTTGGATATGCATTAAACAAAGATTCTTTATCTTCTTGTGTTACAACTAGTTTGCATCTTGGAGCACGGTGTAAGCTAGAATTGAATAGGAGCGCGGTATAAACTAGAATTTAATATTACTACTGTTGTATGACATTTATCATGATATGAAGCTATTTTCAGGCTCTCACTCCCATTCATGATAAGGTAGAATTGAATATTACTACTGCTGAATGAATTTTATCATGATATGAAGCCGTTTTCTGGTGCAAATCAAGTTCAATCCATGGAAATATTAGAATATTATAATGCACATTATTAGAATATTATAATGATAATGGCTACATATATGAAAAATGTTCAATTATGTTTAAGGATAATTTCTTCCAATAAACCTAGATAAAACTTATTAGTGTGTTCACTTTTAGGATTTTAAACTAGATTTTATATATTGAATTTTTATATATTTTTAATATAGTCATTTGGTGATAGAAACTTGTATAATGTTTGTATAGGTTATATGAAGAAAAACTTAGAACATAACAAAATGAACATTCTCAATTAAATATAGTGATGGAATGTTTGAGAATAATGTTGTAATAATATTTCTCAAGTAAATCTATAAGATTTCAAATAGCTTGGGGTTTAATCATTTTTTCTTCATTTCATACTTTCAATATATTTATCTCTTTTACTTACTATGTCATGTACTTTACAAACTTATTTTATTTATTAGAGATCCATCCATTACTTTAAAACATTTATCTCTTTTACTTATTATGCCATGTACTTTAAAAACTTCTTTTATTTATTAGAGATCCATCCATTCTTTAAGTATGTGATTAGGTTCCTTTGTCGAATTTTTACATAGGTGTGCACTATAAGAGCTTAAGCCTTTATAATTTCACAATCATATAGGAGGATCTAGAGTTAAATATATCAAATATGTAACTTATACATGCTATGATCTAAGATGGATTATTATATAATTTGTTATCAATTTTTGTACTATTTGGGTGAAAAAATTGGAGCTATTGACTTAAAGGCCCATTTTAAGGGTAGGTCCTGTTAGCGTCATAAGTCACTCCTGGATTACAGCAGGAGGAGAGCTTGACGCCCATCAATTTATGTCACGATTTGTTTATACAAAGGGGCGATCGAATGGAAGTTAACTCAAAACAATGTTGTTCTAACTCCGAAACTAGGCCAGGCATGCATGAGCACGTGAGGTCTTAGATAAACTTTAGATAGTGAGTTGTAGTAAGGGTGAGTAGGGGGAAGACTTGTATAAGAGAACTGCAAAGGTCTGTTGTAAACATCAGGTTTCTAACAGACTGTAGAATAAAACATCTAAACGCAAGATCTTCTTACGTTTAAACGTGGAAAAGCGGAGAATACAACAATGCAACAATAAATCTTTTACTGTAACATAATTGCAATAATTCATGTGAATCTGTCAATCACGAACTCCCTCGGTATGAGATGAAAACTAGATGGGGTAAGAAACCTGTTTGTCATTAAACAAGAAATCTTACATACAGATGCATAACCAGAGAACTAGAGTGTCTGTTAAAACTTTACAATCGAGAGCTTTGCTCTACCATCGATTCTTTGAAAAATATAAAAAATAAGTATATATACTCCTAAAAATTTGCCCAACAGAGGCCTCTTAGACTTTCGGGATGAGGCATCTCTTCAATCAAGTTTGGCCTGCACTCCTATGTCATATGCCGCCTTAATTCTACATGGCTCACGCCAGGGAGTAGCTGAGCCCTTAAATGCTGAATTAGCGTGTGCAGACTTCTCTGGGGAGTCGAGGACTCGTCATGGATTCTGTGGGAAAATCCAGTACAAAGGACCACCTCGGGCGGATTTCCTGTCGGGACCTCCATACCTTGCAATTAATGAGTGAGGCAAGGTTTTCAACCACCCTCTCTTTCTCCTTCATTCGTTCCCAGTAGGTATCAGGATTGAGATCAAGTTGAACCGGCATTTGGAGAACACAGTGCTCCCCTTCTGAAACCCAACTCGAGACTCTTGGTCCCCTTTGTACATCATTTTCAACTCCCTCAAGTGACCATGGGCTGTGACCCTATGCCTATCCTCAAAGGCACTTTTGGTGCTTCGGGGTTTGGGGCCTTGAGATATGAAGCTCTTACCCTTAGAACCCCTGAATGCCGACATACCGATGTGATCGCGCACCACACGTCCCTTTGGACGTACGGTTAAGATTACGTCTTCGACGTTGATACTATGAAAATCCTGAAGGGCCCCACCCGTGGCTCAGATCATGCGCCGCATGCCTCCTGATCAATGGTCCTGGTCTTTTCAGGATTTCTTACACCGGGAGTTCACGATGCGCTTCTTCCTTGAAATCTCGATCGACTAAACTGCGAAAGTGCGGATGTGCACTGCGTTTCCTTCAAGTGAACTGCTGAGATAGAATTTGTTATTTAAAAGGGGGCTGCATTCATTCCTAGGATCGCTTGACGTGAAATGATGCTAGGACCATGGGCTCGGCTCCAAAGGTGCCTTCGACATTTCGCCGATTGGAAGTTTCAGTTGCAGTGAATGGGAGGTCCCTTGTCTCCCGAAATGTTGATCCCTGAAATGTCGAATGGCTGCCACCTGTCTCGACTGCATCGAACGACCCAGATTTGTAACATAGGCGCTATCCATTGCGCTATTCCCGACACAACTCTGCTAACTGGGATTCCCCGCCGACCGTCGATCTACTTTGTCAACTGATCCTTGCTGTTGAAATCAGACTGCTCGCTCGCTTGATTTATAAACTCGAAATGGACTCCTCCTATGGGCTGCTCTCAGCATTTAGGCTGTGGTTGTGGACTAGAACACATTTGATGGGTTTTCACACCTCCTTTTCTTTGCATTCTACATCAAGGGTTTGAAATCGGGAAAAAACACCCTGCTTGCAAGAATTAGCGCTAACATTAGGCTCCATGGGGGACAAAGTCATCCCTGTGATGCTCTAAGAACTCATTTTGCAGCTTCAGTGCCTTTCGTTGGGATATGGAGTCATTTACTAAGCTGAAAGATAAAAAATGAAAATAAACAAGGAATCAAAAAGGCAATATTTACAAACAAAGGAGCCGTCTGAGTCTCAAACAAAACATTTCTTTAGAAAATGCCCATTTACTGGGCTGTGGAAAACCTGTTTCCCCTCCAAATCCTGCAACCTGTATGTGTTGTTTGAGAAAACCTTAGAGATTTTGAAAGGTCCGATCCATAGGGCATAAAACTTGTTGTGTTTTCCCTTATCTTGCATAGGTGCATCCCACTTAAGCACTAAATCCCCGATCTCGAACTCTTTCTTCTTGACTTTCCTGTCAAAATCCAGTTTGACCTTCTGCTGACGGTCCTGTATTCTGTCCATTACCTACTCTCTGGCCTGCTGGACTTCCACCAGTTGATGAACTCTTCTGATCATGTCATCAGGCTCTTCTTGATGATCCTGGAAGAACTTTTCTACAGGAATGGCTAGCTGAGAAGGGAAAACAACTTTTGCTCCATAAACTAATTGGAAAGGGGGGATGCCTATAGGTCTCTTTGTGGTCATTCGATCGACCCATAGAGTGAATTTCAACTTTGAATACCAGGACCTTTTGTTGTCCTCCAATAGCCTTTTGATGATCCTTATTAGGCTTTTGTTAGAGGACTCTATTAAACCATTTCCCTGGGGATAGTATGGGGTGGAGTGAATCAGTTTGACCCCAAACTGCTCACAGAACTTGGCTAATGGCTTAGCCTTGAATGAGGCTGCGTTATCAGTAACAATCTTTCTTGGGTAGCTGAATCTTGTGATGAGGTCTTCCAGGAATCCGATAATTACCTTGTGGGAAGCACTTATGGTGGGGATAGCTTCGATCCACTTAGTAAAGAAATATGTAGCAGTCAGGATCCATCTGTGCTGCCCACTAGAAGAAGGGTGGATTTCTCCAATAAAATCTAGGCCCCATTGCTGGAAAGGTCCCGAAACAACTACAGGCTTTAAAGGAAGAGATTTGAGCTGTTTCTTTCCTGAAAAACTTTGGAATGGGATGCAGGCTCTAAATTCTCTACAAACATCAATGAACAAGGTGGGTCAGTAGTACCCAGCTCTGAGAATTTTGTGAGCTGTGGTTTTCCAGAAATGGTGCCCTCCGCATAGGCTGCTGTGAAATTCAACCATGATCCTGTCGGCCTCTTGTGGGTTCATGCATTTTAAAATCACCCCCAGGGGGTCTTTCCAGTATAAAATTTGATCGACAAGGCAGTACCTGACTGCTTTGAGCTTCAGATCTCTTGCCTTGTTCCTTTACAGGACATCTGGAGGCCGCAATTCCTACAGAAAATATATGACATCCTTATACCAAGGACATCGTGCCAACATGGGTTCTTTTTAGGGATCTACATTAGACAGTTGATTCTGTTGATTTTTTGAACATGCATTGATGAAATGTACCCCCAAGGCTCTGCAATTTTCTTTAGCCAATAGCTTGGCTAAACCTTGAGCTTTAATCAATTTGGTAGGCCTTATCTCCAAGTCAAACTCCAGGATCTTGGCTATCCACTTACTCCTCCTCCCGTCTATGTCGGGCTGTACAAGGATGTCCTTCACAGAGGCTGAAGAAATGTATATGGTCACTTTTGAGTGTAGGACATAGACTCTGAAAGCTTTGAGAGATTTTACTAAGGCATAGGCCTGTTTCTCCATGATTTCATACCTGATCTCTACATCTCTTAATGCCTTGCTGAAGAAGGCAATGGGTTTCTCTCACCCTTCCTCATTTTCCTGTAATAAGACCACTGCTACTGTATCAAAAGAAGCAAAAGAGAAGATTAGGAACTCTTTGGAATAGTCAAGACTGATCAACATGGGTGCCTCAATCAATGCCCTTTTTATTTGGATAAAAGATTCCCTGGGTTCAGCGGTCCATTTCACCTCATTTCCCTTCCTGAGCATGACTGCTATGTGTTTCACCAGCTCAGCAAAATTTGAGACGAATCTCCTCAGAAA
>SNQJ01S0072186.1:47299-69112 GCA_010110895.2 Picea sitchensis | reverse complement strand
TACTATTTTGGGCATAAGGTTATGGGAAGCCCCTGAATCCATGAGGCAATTATGCAACACTTTATCATGTATGTTCAGGGATGTGTAAAAAGGAGGGGATGAATCATCTCTATATTCTACCATGGGCCTTAGGACAACTGCTGGCTTTTCATCTTGGAGATTTATTGAGTCGGTGGAAGGCTGGGGGGGATCAGATTGTAGCAGCTTGGAGAGGGACCTTTTGAAATCTTCATTTTTAATTAGTTAGGATAGGGGTACAGGAATTATAATCTTCTGAATCTCATGCTCAAAATTAAAGGAGGGGATAGTCTTAAGAGCTTCCCTTACCTCAGAGATAGGTTCCTTGGCTGCTGGCGAAGTATTCTGAGTTTTCTTTCCTTTAGTAGTGGTCACTGCAGCTTTAGTAGGTCTTTCTGCTATGAGGGGCTGATCCTGGCTATCAAAATTCCCTTCTTTATTTCTTGACCTGAGATTATATCTGTTAGGAGTATTGTTGGATTTTTCCCCTCTACTCAACTTGTTGATTTGAGTGTTGATAAGGGATTCTTCATATGTAGATTGAGTCAAATGAGGAAACAGGGAAGTGTCCTCGATGCAGCGGATCTCAGGGTCGAGTTCATCCACCCCCTCGCCTTCCTCATGAGAAACTAGGTTGCTCTGGAGAGGGGTTTGAATCCTCTGATCATCCCTATCTCTGCTCCTTTGTTCCCTTGGGAAAGCCTGTGGCACATTGTTATTAGGCTTCCTGAAGCCCCTGCTATCTGTATTTTGCGGATTTCTGTACATGGTCTTCCCTTCTAATTCCCACCTTTCCATCCTGGAATAAAGTGATTTTATCACTCTAGTTGTCTCATCTGTCTAAAGGGGCAGGGGAGAGGAACTGGATGGGGAAGCTTCAGGCCTCCACCTGGATGTGTTTTTGTCAGCAGTGTTCCTGATTCGGTCAACAACCAATACGTTAGATTCTACCTCCAAGGTTGCATCCTGCATGTGAGCCATAGTAGTGGCTCTTCTTTCCCTCAACAAGAGACATAAATCGGGATCAAAGGCGCTAGCATAAGTGATCTTTGCAGAGGCTTCTGAGGATTTAATCTCAGGAGGGATTTTATTGTACATTTTATTGAATCTCTTGGAGAAGTCAGAGACAGACTCCCCTTCTTTTCTCTTCAAAGACCCAAACTCTGTCATGTAATACATGGAGTCTTTTTTATCTCCCCACTGTCTCAAAAAGGCATTATCCAAAGCTTCGATCCCATCAATAGATCCAGGAGGCAGGGCCTTAAACCATTTTCTAGCCTCGCCTTGAAGACTATGGACAAAAATCCTCATCCATACGTCTACATGCATGATAACATTATCATCCGTAAAACTGTAAAAGGCTTCTAGGTGTTCTTCTGCAGTTATGTCCCCCTCGCCTGTAAACTTGGGCAGCTGCTTGAGGTAACCATCTGCTGGGAGGGCATTGAGAGGTTGAGGTAATAAAAGGGGAGCATACCTAGCGGCTATAATAGCCTCCATTCTGGTCATAGGGGGATTTGCTCCTGCCATAGGGATATTAGGTGGAGAAGAACTCAGAGGAGAAGGATCTCGAAAAGGGGATACTGGGGATGAGCTTCTAAGTGGAATGGGAAACAATAGGGGATTTAGGGAGAAGGCTAATGGGCTTAAGCCAACATATGCTTCTCTTTGTGCAGAAGCAGCAACAACAACAAGAGGAGGAGTGGTAAAGCTAGGAGTGGGGAAATCTTATGTGGTCCTGGGTCTATGCCAAGGTATAGCTTCAGGGGAGAGGGGAGTGACAAGGATTTCTCCCTCCAATCCCGGACTAGGGGTGGGAAACTCATCAGGAACACTCCTGAAATTTAGGAAACGGGAAACTTAAGAAAAAGGCCTGCTAAGAAACTGAGGATGAGAAAATGGAGTTCCTACAGAAGGAGATGGTGGATTACCTAGTTCAGCAGCAAAATCTTCTCCTTCAGATTCCTTTCCTTTCCTGAGAACCGCCTCGAGATCAGTTTCAGATGTAGCTAGAGGTAGCTGTGGATGAGACTGTGTGTGTCCGCCTCTGAAAGCCACAATTAACACGACAGGTTCTCCACAGTGGAGTCATCACAATGGAGTCTCCAGGTGCGTAGTAGTAATCTTCAAAGGCTTTGATACCTGATGCACCTTCAGAATCAGAGGCTCAATGTCATTCAATCTCAGGGAAAATTTTCAACTTCATCCCCGGCAACGACGCCATAAATGTTAGCATCAGAAGTCACTCCTGGATTGTAGCAGGAGCAGAGCCCGACGCCCATCAATTTATGTCATGATTTGTTTATACAAAGGGGTGATCGAATGGAATTTAAGTCAAAACAATGTTGTTCTAACTCCGAAACTAGGCCAGGCATGCATGAGCACGTGAGGTCTTAGATAAACTTCAGACAGTGAGTTGTAGTAAGAGTGAGTAGGGGGAATACTTGTATAAGAGAACTACAAAGGTCTGTCGTAAACATCAGTTTTCTAACAGACTGTAGAAGAAAACATCTAAACGCAAGGTCTTCTTATGTTTAAACGTGGAAAACCGAAGAATACAACATTGCAACAATAAATCTTTTACTGTAACATAATTGCAATAATTCATGTGAATCTGTCAATCATGAACTCCCTCGGTATGAGATGAAAACTAGATGGGGTAAGAAAACTATCTTTCATTAAACAAGAAATCTTACATACAGATGCATAACCAGAGAACTAGAGTGTCTGTTAAAACTTTACAATCGGGAGCTTTGCTCTACCATCGATTCTTTGAAAAATATCAAAACTAAGTATATATACTCCTAAACATTTACCCAACAGAGGCCTCTTAGACTTTCTAGATGAGGCGTCTCTTCAATCAAGTCTGGCCTGCACTCCTTTGTCATATGCCGCCTTAATTCTGCATGGCTCGCGCTAGGGAGTAGCTCAGCCCTTAAATGTTGAATTAGCGTGTGCAGACTTCTCTGGGGAGTCGAGGACTCGGCATGGCTTCTGTGGGAAAAGCCAGTACAGAGGACCACCTCAGGCGGATTTCTTGTCGGGACTTCCATACCTTGCAATTAATGAGTGAGGCAAGGTTTTCAACCACCCTCTCTTTCTTCTTCATTCGTTCCAAGCAAGTATCAGGATTGAGATCAATTCGAACCGACATTTGGAGAACACAGTGCTTCCCTTCTGAAACCCAACTCGGCACTCTTGGTCCCCTTTGTACAACCTTTTCAACTCCCTCAAATGATCGCGGGACGTGACCCTACGCCTATCCTCAAAGGTGCTTTCGACGCTTTGGGGTTCGGGGCCTTGAGATATGAAGCTCTTACCCTTAGAACCCCTGAATGCCGACATATCGATGTGATCGTGCACCATGCATCCCTTTGGACGTACAGTTAAGATTACGTCTTCGATGCTAATACTATGAAAATCTTGAAGGGCCCCACCCGTGGCTCAGATCATGCGTCGCATGTCCTATTGATCAATGGTCCTGGTCTTTTCAGTATTTCTTGCATCGAGAATTCACGATGTGCTTCTTCCTTGAAATCCCGATCGACTAAACTGTGAAAGTGCGGATGTGCGCCACACGTCCTTCAGGTGAACTGCTGAGATAACATTTTTTATTTAAAAGGGGGCTGCCTTCATTCCGAGGCTCGCTTGAAGTGACCTGGTGCTATTACCGTGGGTTTGACTCCAAAGGTGCCTTCGACATTTCGCCGATTGGCAGTTTCAGCTACAGTGAATGGGAGGTCCCTTGTCTCTCGAAATGCTAATCCCTGAAATGTCGACTGGCTGCCACCTATCTCGACTAGATCGGACGACCCAGATTTGTAACATAGGCGCTATCCATTGCGCTAATCCTGGCGCAACTCTGCTAACTGGGATTACCCGTGGACCGTAGATCTGCTTTGTCAATTGATCCTTGCCGTTGAAATCAGACTGCTCGTTCGCTTGATTTATAAACCTGAAATGGACTCCTCTTATGGGCTGCACTCGACGTTTAGGTTGTGGTCGTGGACTAGAACACATTTGGTGGGTTTTCACACCTCCTTTTCTTCGCATTCTGCATCAAGGGTCTGAAATCGGAAAAAAACACCCTGCTTGCAAGAATTAGTGCTAACAGGTCCCACCTTGGTGATTTGGAGTACAGAATATTCTAGAGTCCATTTAAGACTTTAAATGATCATTTTTCAGATAAAAATCTTGCAAATTTTTTTAATAGGCCCTCAGTCATGTTCTACACTTTGAGATATTTGCAACAACATGAATATCGCCTCAATTAAGGTTCATATGTAGAATTTATGCCTATGGCATGCTGACCTATCCTATTGAATTCCATGATACCGAACGGATGCCACATCAACTCACATTAATCACACATGTGGAGCTAGTTATATGTAGACTTTCAATAAGATTGTAGAGGATACAAAACGTTAACATTAATTAGGGGTTGAAGCATGCAACAAATCCAACTTTGAAACTAGATGGCTATAATGTTAGGTTAAATATTGGGCCACTACGAAATAAATGAGTTCCATTATTATTTTATCTTTTATCATTACATATTTGAGAAGAGCATATAGGAGTGAGATCTTGAAGCATAACAAAGAAAGTATATATCATGTAGCAACCATTCAAGCCATGATGTCCATGGAAACTCCATAGTGTCCATGGAAACTCCATAATGAGTGGACTTTCTTTGTAATTTTATTTCATAAATAAATATAAAAGAGATCGAGCATGCACCTCACCTTCTAAAAAGGTTTTTACCATATTGTATTTTCCTATGCTGTATCTTGTGTTCTTTGTGTGGATGGTGTGTAATTTACTTATCTTCTTTCATTTTAGTTTTTAATTTTATTTCAATATTTATGCATTAAGATAGGCTCAACAATAAAATATGGAAAATCTAAAATAATACACAACACAACAACGGAGTATTCATAATATTCTAATCTATTCCAGTGGAATATCCATGGTAGTTTATAGATCATATTGGTATCAAAGTAGATTTCTTTGGTCAAGGTTTTGTTGGAAGTTGAAGGATCAAGGAAATAATGTAATAAATATGTCTTAAAATTCTAGCAATGGAAAATGAGTAAGGCATTAAAAATCTGTGGGAAGATTCAGAGAATAAATTTTCAAAGATGGAAGCACAATTCAATGAAATATCTAACAACACGACCATCCTCATGGTATATCTTGAGAAAATGGATGGACCTTTCAAGGAGTTTGGTAGATTTAACTCAAAATTTGGATTAGACAAGAAATATGGAGACAACAAAGACCTAGAAAAAAAATTGAAAAAGAAAGAGAGAAAGAGGGACCAAGTTCTAGTGCATTTGTTTCTTCACATTTTTTATTTAAAGTGGAAGTGAAAGTGGACATCAAACCATACCAAGATGAGATTAATGTTGTTGAATTTAATCAATGGTTGCAACAATTAGAATTTTATTTCAGTTTTGATAACATAGGAGAAGAGAAAAAGACTTCATTTGTTTGACTAAAGCTGGAGGGTTCTGCACAAAATTGGTGGGAAACTCACATGGAGATTCTTAGGCTATAGAGTGATCCCCTAGTAACTAAGTGGGAGGTGTTTAAACCCTCGTTAGATATCAATTATACCCTATTGGGTATGGAGAGGACTAATGGATCCATTATCATTACTTCTAATAGAAGCAAGGGTAGATTGTGTAAGAGTACACTATTGAATTTCAAAAAATGGCCATTATGTTGGGTATATCTACTAAGAATCCATGTGTACTCCTCAACTATTTGGATGGTCTAGATAGTTATTTATGAGCCCTATTTGAAAGCACCATATCTAGAGAATATGGGTAATAATGAAGGACAAACAAGTGGATCCAAGAAGGACCACTAGGATGCTTCTAAGGAGGGAAAGAAGAAGAGGAAAGAAAAGGACACAACTATAATGGTCATTTCACATCAGTGCAAGTATCTAAACAACCAATTTAACCATCGTTATATAAATTCTCACCTTGAATATAAGTGTTGGAAGCTACATCCACATCTAAATCTAAAGAAGCACAAGAAGGATGCCAAGAAGAAAAACATGCTATCCATGTGTTTAATCAATTGTGTAGAGATCAACTCATATGTAGATGAAAACATTATCTGTACTAGGTGAATCATAGTAGTCTCCAGCCCAAGGTAGATAAGGAGATGACTAAACTCTTCCACATTGAGGTCTAATTCAAGAAGAAAAAGGTGGATGATATATTCGATTCCAGTTCACATGCCAACCTCATAGAACAATATCTAGTTAGAAAGATTGGATTGGAAGTGCATGAACATCCTTAGTCATCTATGGTGATGGGTAAATAAGGATACATAGATAAAGCTCACTAAGAAGTGTAATATTAAATTTTATATAAGTCCAAACTATATTGATGAAGTGGAGGTAGATGCAGTACCACTTGACATGTATGATGTAGTGTTTGGAAGCCACTACATGTACATGAATGATGCAATATTCACAAGGAGAGAAAAATATTGCCACTTGATCAAGGATGGGAATCCCTTCATTATCAATGCACAGAAAGGTAAATCCAAAATCTCTTTGGTAAGTTATAACCAATCCAAAAACTTGATTAGTTAAAGTAGGGATTTTGTATTACTCTTCTTAAGATAGAATTAGCTAGGAATCAATGAATTGATAAAAGTAAAGGCATCACTAGAGGGATGTACTAAAGAGTAGAAGATTCAACTAGAGGATATTTTTCAAGTGTAGTTAGAAGTGTTTCAATATCCTAAAGGATTACCACCTAAGAAGAAAGTGGACCAAGAGATTGGTTTGTTTCTTAATTCCCCTTTACCAAACATTAGATAGTGGAGATAGTCCATCCTAGGAGAAGATGAAGTGAAGAAACAATTGTAGTAGCTATTAGAGTAGGGGGTAATTTAATAAGCACCTCACCTTGTGGGTAACTTATTATCATAGTACCAAGAACAATGGGATATGGAGAATGTGTATCGATTACATATAATTGAATAAGATCTCCCTCAAAAATTGATACCCTATTCCCTTTCTAGATCAATTGTACCACACCATGTACTTCACCATGTTGGATTTCAAATAGGGACACCACCATGTATAAGTTAATGAAAAATTCACTTGGAATACTACCTTCAATACAAGGAAAGGTCTATATGAATGACTAGTAATACATTTTAGTTTATGTAATCCACTGACTATATTTATGCCTTTAATAAATGATGCATTGCATCGCTTTCTAGATTCATTTGTAAGAGTGGAGTTGATGTTATATTGGTTTATATATACATCTTGGAAGATCATATCTCACATCTCATGTAGGTGTTAGAGACTTAGAAACATCATCAAATTTTGGAAAAATTTAAGAAATGTGAATTGGCTCAGTAGTTATTGATGTATCTAGGGTATTTTATTGGTGGAGGGGACCACAAAATAGATTCTATTAAGTTTGAGATGATCCTGGCCAAATACTACTAATGTCACTAAATTTAGAAGATTTTTTGGGGTATCATAATACCTATGGAAGTTTATAACATCCTTTTTAGTTATGGTTGCAACACTCCATGCCATAATATCTAGTGGAAAGAGTTTCTATTGTGAAAATAATCAATATAAATATTCTAATGAGATGAAATGAAAGATCGGTCAGGTACAAATTCCATTTCCTAATTTACAGAAGCCTTTCAAAGTGGAGACATGTGTAAGTGGACATGCTATGGAAGTGATCTTGATGTAAAGAGGTAAGTTGGTATGCTATCATTCTAAAATGTTTCATGGTGGAGTCCTAAACTACCATACAAATTATGAGGAACTATATTCTCTAGTTCAAGATGTTAAGAAATGAAAGATTTATCTAATGGGAAAGGAGACCATCATCCACATTAAACACCAACCACTACTGTAGTTGTAGGCCCAAAAGTAAGCTTCAACAAACTAGACACTACAAGTGGATGGAGATTTTATAGAAATTTCATCTAATCATCAAATATAAGAAGGGAAGACTAATACGTTGGAAGACCCATTTTCAAGGCCAACCACATCCTCAGATCACAACTTTGGGAACCCTCATGGACATGGATCCTTTTACCTATGATGCATAAAAAGAGGCACACATATAATATGAGGACTTTAAATATGTGTTTCAATAGCTATAGGGATGAGTTTGTGTAGAAGAAAGTGACATTAAAGTTGACTATCATCTCCATGAGGGATTTCTCTACAAGCTAGAAAATATAAGTGTTCCTCAAGGATAAACATTGAAACTTGGCAAAGAGGGTCACACTTCTAACTCCATAGTGCATTTTGGTGTTCGGAAGATAGTGGCCAACATAAAGAGGTATATGTATTGTCTTGAAATGAAATAATATGTAGCATGGCTTATCAGAGGATGCATACTTTGTTGTACCAAAAAGAATAGTAATAGAAACAAATGTTTATTATATCCCATACCTATACCTGCTAGACCTTGGGAGAACATCTCCATGTATTTCATGGGTTGTTTGTTAAGAGTAAGGAAGTGACATGAATTTTTGTTTGTGGTACTTCATAGGTTTAGCAAGATGTGCATTCTCATGCATTGCAAAATACCATCAAGGGGAAAGATACAACAAACATGTTCTTTGAAAAGGTGTAGGTGCACTTGGGATACCAAGGACCATCATCTTAGATAGAGATACTAGATTCAAAAACTCAATTTAATTGAAAATTGTAAAAGTTTGTTAAGAAATATAATATGAAACTAAATTAATGTGATTCACTCCAGTTGCTTCACTCTACTCATCATAATACTTAAAGCTGTAGAGTGAAAGACAAGCTGATTTGGTTCATATGAAACTAAATCCATCCATTGCTTTAAGTATGTGATTAGGTCCCTTTGTGGAATTTTTACATAGGTGTGCAATATAAGATCTTAAGCCTTTACAATTTCACAATCATATAGGAGGATCTAGAGGTAAATATATCAAATATGTAACTTATACATGGTATGATCTAATATAGATTATTATATGATTTGTTATCAATTTTGGTACTATTTGGGTGAAAAAAATGGAGCTATTGACTTAAAGACCCATTTTAGGGGTAGGTCCCACTTTTGTGATTTGGAGTGCGGAATATTCTGCAGTCCATTTGAGACTTTTGAGACTTTAAATGATCATTTTTTAGATAAAAATCTTGCAATTTTTTTTTCTATCTTCTCAATCTTTTTCTAGACTTTGAGATATTTCCAACAACATAAATATCGCCTCAATTAAAGTTCATATGTAGAATTTATGCCTATGGCATGTTGACCTATCCTATTGACTTCCATGATACTGAGTGGATGCCACATCAACTCACATTAATCACACATGTGGAGCTAGTCATATGTAGACTTTCAATAAGATTGTAGAGGATGAAAAACCTTAACATTAATTAGGGGTTGAAACATGCTAAAACTCCAACTCCAAAACTAGATGGCTATAATGTTAGGTTAAATATTGGGCCACTAGGAAAGAAAGGAGTTCTATTATTATTTTATCTTTTATCATAACATATTTGAGAAGAGCATCTAGGAGTGAGATATTGAAGCATAACAAAGAAAGTACATATCATGTAGCAACCATTCAAGCCATGGTGTCCATGGAAACTCCATAGAGTCCATGGAAACTCCATAATGAGTGGACTTTCTTTGTAATTTTATTTCATAAATGAATATAAAAGAGATCGATCATGGACCTCACCTTCTAGAAAGGTTTTTACCATATTGGATTTTCCTATGGTATATCTTGTGTTCTTTGTGTGGATGGTGTGTAATTTACTTATCCTCTTTTATTTTAGTTTTTAATTTTATTTCAATATTTATGCAATAAGATAGGCTCAACAATAAAATATGAAAAATCTAAAATAATACACAACACAAGAAGGGAGTTTTCATAATATTGTAATCTATTCTAGTGGAATATCCATGGTAGTTTATAGATCATATTGGTATCAAAGTATATTTCTTTGGTGAGGGTTTTGCTGGAAGTTGCAGGATCTAGGAAATGAAGTAATAAAGATGTCTTAAAATTCTAGCCATGGAAAATGAGTATGACATTAAAAATCTGCCAGAAGAGTTAGAGAAGAAATTTTCAAAGATGGAAGCACAAGTCAATGAAACATCTCACAACACGACCATCCTCATGGTAGCTCTTGAGAACATGGATGGAACTTTCAAATATTTTGGGAGATTTAACTCAAAATTAGGATTAGACGAGAAATATGGAGATAACAAAGACCTAGAAAAGGAGTTGAAAAAAGAAAGAGAGAAAGAGAGACCAAGTTCTAGTGCATATGTTTCTTCACAATTTTTATTTAAAGTGGAAGTGAAAGTGGACATCAAACCCTACCAAGAAGAGATTAATGTTGTTGAATTTAATTAATGGTTGTAGCAATTAGAAGTTTATTTCAGTTTTGATAACATAGGAGAAGAGAAAAAGACTTCATTTGTTTGACTAAAGTTGGAGGGTTATGCACACACTTGGTGGGAAGCTCACATGGAGATTCTTAGGCTATAGGGTGATTCCCAAGTAACTAAGTGGGAGGTTTTTAAACCCTCTATAAATATCAATTATACCCTATTGGGTATGGAGAGGACTAGTGGATCCATTATCATTACTTCTAATAGAAGCAAGGGTATATTGTGTAAGAGTACACTATTGAGTTTCAAAAAATGGCCATTATGTTGGGTATATCTACTAAGAATCCATGTGTACTCCTCAACTATTTGGATGGTCTTGATAGTTATTTATGAGCCCTATGTGAAAACACCATATCTGGAGAATATGGGTAATAATGAAGGACAACCAAGTGGATCCAAGAAGGACCACTAGGATGCTTCTAAGGAGGAAAAGAAGAAGTGGAAAGAAAAGGACACAACTATAATGGCCATTGCGCATTAGTGCAAGTATCTAAAAAACCAATTTAACTATCGTTATATAAATTCTCACCTTGAATATAAGTGTTGGAAGCTACATCCACATCTAAATCCGAAGAAGCACAAGAAGGATGTCAGGAAGAAAAACATGTTATCCATGTGTTTAATCAATTGTGTATAGATCAACTCAGATGTAGATGAAACCATTATCTTTACTAGGTGAATCATAGTAGCCTCCATCCCAAGGTATAGAAGTAGATGACTAAAATCTTCCACATTGAGGTCTAAGTCAAGAGGAAAAAGGTGGATGATGTATTTGATTCTAGTTCACATGCCAACCTCATAGAAACATATCTAGTTAGAAAGATTGGATTGGAAATGCATGACCATCCTTAGTCATCTATGGGGATGGGTAAATAATGATGCATAGATAAAGCTCACTAAGAAGTGTAATATTAAATTTTATATAAGTCCAAACTATATTGATGAAGTGGAGGTATATGGAGTACCACTTGACACGTATGATGTAGGGGGTAATTTGACGAAGCACCTCACCTTGCGGGTAACTTATTATCATAGTACCAAGAAGGATGGGACATGAAGAATGTGTATCGATTACATATAACTCAATAAGATATCCCTCGAAAATTGATACCTATTCCCCTTCTAGATCAATTGTACCACACCATGTACTTTACCATGTTTGATTTCAAATAGGGACACCACCATGTACAAGTTAATGAAAAATTCACTTGGAATACTACCTTCAATACAAGGAAAGGTCTATATGAATGGCTAGTAATACATTTTAGTTTATGTAATGCACTGACTATATTTATGCCTTTAATAAATGATGCATTGCATCACTTTCTAGATTCATTTATAAGAGAGGAGTTGATGTTATATTGGTTTATATATACATCTTGGAAGATCATATCTCACATCTCATATAGGTGTTAGAGACTTAGAAAAATAATCAGTTTTTGGAAAAATTTAAGAAATGTGAATTGGCTTAGTAGTCATTGATGTATCTAGGGTATGTGATTAGTGGAGGGGACCACAAAATAGATTCTATTAAGTTTGAGGAAGTGGCCAAATACTACTAATGTCACTAAATTTAGGAGATTTGTTGGGGTATCATAGTACCTATGGAAGTTTATGGCGTGCTTTTTAGTTATGGTTGCAACACTCCATGCCATAATATCTAGTGGAAAGAGTTTCTATTGTGAAAAGAATCAATATAAATATTCTGATGAGATGAAATGTAAAATAGGTCAGGAACCAATTCCATTTCCTAATTTCCAGAAGCCTTTCAAAGTGGAGACATGTTTAAGTGGACATGCTATGGAAGTGATCTTGATGTAAAGAGGTAAGTTGGTATGATATTATTCTAAAATGTTTCATGGTGGAGTCCTAAACTACCATACAAATGATGAGGAACTATATTATCTAGTTCAAGATGTTAAGAAATGGAAGAACTATCTAATGGGAAAGGAGACCATCATCCACATTAAACACCAACCACTACTGTAGTTGTAGGCTCAAAAGCAAACTTAAACAAACTAGACACTACAAGTGGATGGAGATTTTATAGAAATTTCATCTAATGATCAAATATAAAAAGGGAAGCACTAATGCGTTGGAAGACCTATTTTCAAGGCCAGCCACATCCTTGGATCACAACTTTGGGAACCCTCATACACATGGATCCTTTTACCTATGATGCTTAAAAAGAGGCACACATAGAACATGAGGACTTTAAATATGTGTTTCAATAGCTATAAGGCTGAGTTTGTGTAGAAGAAAGTGACATTAAGGTTGACTATCATCTCCATGATATATTTCTCTACAAGATAGAAAATATAAGTGTTCCTAAAGGATAAACATTGAAACTTATCAAAGAGGCTCACACCTCTAATTCCATAGTGCATTTTGGTGTTCGGAAGATAGTGGCCAACGTAACGAGGTATATGTATTGGCCTAGAATGAAAGAATATGTAGCATGGTTTATCAGAGGATGCATACATTGTTGTACCAAAAAGAATCATAATAGAAACAAATGCTTATTATATCCCATACCTATACGTTCTATACCTTGGGAGAGAATCTCCATGTATTTCATGGGTGGTTTCTTAAGAGCAAGGAAGGGACATGAGTTTTTGTTTTTGATACTTGATAGGTTTAGCAAGATGTGCATTTTCATGCTTTGTAAAATACCGTCAAGGAGAAAGATACAACAAAAATGTTCTTTGAAAAAGTTTAGGTGTACTCAAGATACCAAAGACCATCATCTTAGATAGAGATACTACATTCAAAAAATCAATTTAATAAATTATTTTTTGAAAATTGTAAAAGTTTGTTAAAAAATATAATATGAAACCAAATTAATGTAAAATAAAAACACTTTAACATGTCTCAATCCTTGAATAAATAAATGAATGGGAATCAAATTAGGTATAAGAAAATCATTCTAATATTGAATGAATGCTAGAAATTTCAACATTCTGCTAGCCAAAGACTAATTATTAAAAGAAAAAAAAAGAGTTACATCTATTCAATCATGGCAAACAAAAGAAAATATGATTTTAATAGAGTAGGATAATAACTCCCTAACACTCTTAAAGGTTACAAATATGCAAAATTTGTATGATGGAATTACAAGACAAGGACTATTTCACAAAATTCAGAATTTTAATTAAACCAATTCAAATTCTCAATGAACTTACTGTAACAAGATGATCATCCTTCGCCATCAACATGCCTTGATGTTCCTATTCACGTCTTCAGACTGTTCATCAAAAGCCTTAAAGTTCTTTGAAGTTAGTCGAGCAGAACAGACCCGTTGCTTAGAGAAAAGTTGAATCATGAGTGGTCATAAGTACAGTGAGCACCATACCCAGTGAGCACCATACCCACAAGAATGAGTTGTAGTATATACCATACATATTATGATGAGTAGAGTGAAAGACAAGCTTTGATTTAGGTGTAGTGAGCGTCATAGAAACATGAATCAATCATATTATATACAATACTTATTATAATGAGTACATAGAGCCACAACGAATTCAATGGGTAGGCTAGCTGGCATGCATTATAGCTTACAGGTATAGACCTAGATACCTATTAGAATTTATGTCGAGCACCTTACCAAATTAAACTTCAATTTGACAGGTTAAAGATTTTTATACTAGTAATTATTGAAGTGTGATTTTTAATCTACCTATCAAATATCAAATACTGGTTAGAAAGGAAAAAAAAAAATCCTACAGGGTATCAAATTCCAGGACTGAATAGATGTATAAGATAAATTAGAAAATAATGAAGGAGTAGGTTAATTAGGGAACAAGCAAATTCATTTTTTAGGAAAAAAAAATGAATCTAAATCTGATCAAATATGAATTCTGTATGGATCAAAATTCCATATATTTCAGAACTTTACCTCAAACTAAAAATTTAAAATGAAGCCACAGAAGAACCTGTCAGAAAGGTAGCTCGGGAGGAAAGATTGCTCCCGAGTTACCCACTCCCTACGGGAAGGATTATGCTGGGAAGAGTGAGCAGGTACGTTGAACCTCTGCCGCTACGAAGGCAAGAGCTCTGGTCAACGCCTGTTCATCCACATATGAATTGAACAAAGCTTCTCTATCTTCCTCTGTCATAGCATTGAACAAAGCTTCTCTATATTCTTGTGTTACAACTGGTTTACATCTTGGAGCGCGGTATAAGCTAGAACTAAATAGGAGCGTGGTATAAACTAGAATTGAATATTACAACTAAATAGGAGCGCGATATGCTGGCCGCCATTTCTACACCTCAGATTCTCAGTCCAATTTGTGATAAGGTAGAATTGAATATTACTACTGTTGTTGACTTTTATAATGATATGAAGTTGTTTTCAGACTCTCACTCCCATTCATGATAAGGTATAATTGAAAATTACTACTGCTGAATGACTTTTATCATGATATGAATATGAAGCTATTTTCTGGTGCAAATCAAGTTCAATCCATGGAAATATTAGAAGATTATAAGATTATAATGATAATGGATACATATATGAAAAATGTTCAATTATGTTTAAGGATCATTTCTTCCAATAAACCTGGATAAAATTTATTAGTGTGTTCACTTTTAAGATTTTAAACTAGATTTTATATATTTTCAATATAGTCATTTGGTAATAGAAACTTGTATAATGTTTGTATAAATTATATGAAGAAAAACTTAGAACATAACAAAATGAACATCCTCAAATAAAATATAGTGATGGAATGTTGAGAATAATTTTGTATTAATATTTCTCAAGCAAATCTAAAAGATTTCAAATAGCTTGGAGTTTAATAATTTTTTTCTTCATTTCATACTTCCAATACATTTATCTCTTTTACTTACTATGCCATGTACTTTACAAACTTCTTTTATTTATTAGAGATCCATCCATTGCTTTAAGTATGTGATTAGGTCCTTTTGTGGAATTTTTACATAGGTGTGCACTATAAGAGCTTAAGCCTTTATAATTTCACAATCATATAGGAGGATCTAGAGGTAAATATATCAAATATGCAACTTATACATGCTATGATTTAAAATGGATTATTATATAATTTGTTATCAATTTTGGTAGAAAAAATTAGAGCTATTGACTTAAAGGTCCATTTTAGGGGTAGTCCCACTTTGGTGATTTGGAGTGTAGAATATTCTGGAGTTCATTAGAGACATTAATTGATAGTTTTTCAAATAAAAATCTTGCAATTGTTTTTTCTAGCCTCTCAATCTTGTTCTACACCTTGAGATATTTACAACAACATGAATATCGCCTCAATTAAAGTTCATATGTAGAATTTATGCCTATGGCATGCTGACCTATCCTGTTGACTTCCATGATACCGAATTGTTGCCAAATCAACTCACATTAATCACACATGTGGAGCTTTCCATATGTAGACTTTCAATAAGATTGTAGAGGATGCAAAACCTTAACATTAATTAGGGGTTGAAGCATGCAAAAACTCCAACTCTGAAACTAGATGGCTATACTGTTAGGTTAAATATTGGGCCACTAGGAAAGAAAGGAGTTCCATTATTATTTTATCTTTTATCATTACATATTTGAGAAGAGCATCTAGGAGTGAAATGTTGAAGCATAACAAAGAAAGTACATATCATGTAGCAACCATTCAATCCATGGTGTCCATGGAAACTCCATAATGAGTGGACTTTCTTTGTAATTTTATTTCATAAATGAATATAAAAGAGCTCGAGCATGGACCTCGCCTTCTAGAAAGGTTTTTACCATATTGGATTTTCCTATGGTATATCTTGTGTTCTTTGTGTGGATGGTGTGTAATTTACTTATCCTCTTTCATTTTATTTTTTAAGTTTATTTCAATATTTATGCATTAATAGGATCAACAATAAAATCTGAAAAATCTAAAATAATACACAACAAAATGAGAGAGTTTTCATAATATTGTAATATATTCTAGTGGAATATCCATGGTAGTTTATATATCATATTGGTATCAAAGTATATTTCTTTGGTCAGGGTTTTGTTGGAAGTAATTCTAGCCATGGAAAATGAGTATGACATTAAAAATCTACGAGAAGAGTCAAAGAAGAAATTTTCAAAGATGGAAGCACAAGTCAATGAAATATCTCACAACACGACCATCCTCATGGTAGCTCTTGAGAACATGGATGGACCTTTCAAGGAGTTTGGTAGCTTTAACAAAAATCGGATTAGACGAGAAATATGGAGATAACAAAGACCTAGAAAAGGAGTTGAAAAAAGAAAGAGATAAAGAGAGACCAAGTTCTAGTGCATTTGTTTCTTCACAATTTTTATTTAAAGTGGAAGTGAAAGTGGACATCAAACCCTACCAAGGAAACATTAATGTTGT
This sequence comes from Picea sitchensis, assembly GCA_010110895.2. Taxonomy (NCBI): domain Eukaryota; kingdom Viridiplantae; phylum Streptophyta; class Pinopsida; order Pinales; family Pinaceae; genus Picea; species Picea sitchensis. The sequence goes on along the minus strand of SNQJ01S0072186.1, from coordinate 52,293 downwards.
TATATTTAATCAATGGTTGCACCAATTAGAAGTTTATTTCAGTTTTCATAACATAGGAGAAACGAAAAAGACTTCATTTGTTTGACTAAAGCTAGAGGGTTATGCACAAACTTGGTGGGAAACTCACATGGAGATTCTTAGGCTATAGGGTGATCCCCTAGTAACTAAGTGAAAGGTGTTTAAACCCTCGTTAGATATAAATTATACCCTATTGGGTATGGAGAGGACTATTGGATCCATTATCATTACTTCTAATATAAGCAAGGGTAGATTGTGTAAGAGTACACTATTGAATTTCAAAAAATGGCCATTATGTTGGGTATATATACTAAGAATCCATGTGTACTCCTCAAATATTTGGATGGTTTAGATAGTTATTTGTGATCCCTATGTGAAGACAACATATCTAGATAATATGGGTAATAATGAAGGACAACCAAGTGGATCCAAGAAGGACCACTAGGATGCCTCTAAGGAGGGAAAGAAGAAGTGGAAAGAAAAGGACACAACTATAATGGCCATTGCACATCAATGCAATTATATAAACAACCAATTTAACCATCGTTATATAATTTCTCAGCTTGAATATAAATGTTGGAAGCTACATCCACATCTAAATCTGAAGAAGCACAAGAAGGATGCCAAGAAGAAAAAAATGCTATCCATGTGTTTAATCAATTGTGTAGAGATCAACTAAGATGTAGATGAAAACATTATCTGTACTAGGTGAATCATAGTAGCCTCCATCCAAAGGTAGAGAAGGAGATGACTAAAATCTTCCACATTGAGGTCTAAGTCAAGAAGAAAAAGGTGGATGATCTATTTGATTCGAGTTCACATGCCAACCTCATAGAACAATATCTAGTTAGAAAGCTTGGATTAGAAGTGCATGCCCATCCTTAGTCATCTATGGGTATGGGTAAATAAGGATTCATAGATAAAGCTCACTAAGAAGTGTAATATTAAATTTTATATAAGTCCAAACTATATCGATGAAGTGGAGGTAGATGCAGTACCACTTGACGTGTATGATGTAGTGTTCGGAAGCCCCTACATGTACATGCAAGATGCAATATTCACAAGGAGAGAAAAATAGCACCACCTGATCAAGGATGGGAATCCCTTCATTATCAATGCATAGAAAGGTAAATCCAAAATCTCTCTGGTAAGTTATAACCAAGCCAAAAAATTGATTAGTTAAAGTAGGGATTTTGTATTACTCTTCTTAAGAAAGAATTATCTAGGAATCAATGAATTGATAAAAGTAAAGGCATCACTAGAGGGATGTACTAAAGAGTAGAAGCTTCAACTAGAGGATATTTTTCAAGTGTAGTTATAAGTGTTTCAATATCCTAAAGGATTTCCACCTAAGAAGAAAGTGGATGAGGAGATTAGTTTTTTTCTTAATTTCCCATTACCAAACATTAGATAGTGAAGATAGTCCATCCTAGGATAAGATGAAGTGAAGAAACAATTGTAGTAGCTATTAGAGTAGGGGGTAATTTGACGAAGCACCTCACCTTGCGGGTAACTTATTATCATACTACCAAGAAGGATGGGACATGGAGAATGTGTATCAATTAGATATAACTGAATACGATCTCCCTCGAAAATTGATACCCTATTCCCTTTCTAGATCAATTGTACCACAATATTTACTTCACCATGTTGGATTTCAAATAGGGACACCACCATGTACAATTTAATGAAAAATTCACTTGGAATACTACCTTCAATACAAGGAAAGGTCTATATGAATGGCTAGTAATACATTTTATTTTATGTAATGCACCAATGTAATGTCCCTTTCCAAATAGGAGCTCTAGAGAGGAGGCTTAATGGTGTAAACTGCCCCGTTAGACTATAGCCAGGGCCAGAAAGGGGTAAACAGGGTCACTAGAGGTCACTTTAGTCACCGATGTTATATTCGAAAAGTGACATTGAGCTAAAAAGGGTTAAAAACACTTTTAAGTCATTATGAGCTAAAAATAGAAGTCAACAGTGAATTAGGGTTTCAACAGTGATTTAGGGTTTTGGAAGTCAACAATGAATTAGGGTTTCGACAATGATTTAGGGTTTTGGAAAGCTATAAAGGAAGGGTTAGCGACCTAATTCATCATTATGCATATTACGACTTGTCATTAAGGAGAGAGGCGCATCTCACGAGAGATAGTTTAGTGGATTCCAGGAGGAAGACACCAGTTGGCTAATTTCGGTGTTGAGAGACACACCCTAGGAACTAGGAATATCATTCAAGTCTTCCATCATTCTTCAGCAACAATTACATAGTGTTCAACATCAAGGGCATATTCATCCAGAGTGAGGGCGCAACTTCTGAGAGGGTTTTGGGTCAACTTACCTCATCCAGGGGGGATTCCAAGATTTCCCTCCGACCCATTTGAGAGGAGGGAAAGGAGCATATTTTTCCTGGTTCTTCATCAGATTTTGATGGAGGAATCAACTGGGACACATTTTCCAGACTTGGACGTGCAACACTTTTGGCGGGCACATTTGGGGTTCTAGAGCGAGCATTAGACCAGATTGGGAAACCCTTCCAATCCATTTCCTAGTAGAACAAGGCAGTCATTTTGAGACATATCTCGTTCGATTTCGACGGTGGAATCAATAGGACGCATTTTGCCAGAAGAAAAGAGGCACATTCCCCCAAGGGTATCCATCCGGGGTCCAGATTCATCAGCAGAGGGGTCCGACATATACCAGTACAGAGTACTAGAGTAGGGCACATCATTTGGGATAGTTTCCAGGCCATTCCGAGAAGTATAGCTCCCAGGGTGAACTTTCCAGACTTCCAGCAGTGACCGTCAGAGCTGCCATAGTCCCAACGCATCCATTGATTCCGCGGTGCTCCCATATTTTGGGTATTATCTTTTAGTTTCTTATTTGTATTCCAACTAAGATCCTTTGTATGTTGATCTAGTGGAGTATTGTCAGTTTATTCAGCCGCATTCGACCATTTTGTAATCCACAAAGATATCATAATACAAAATTTGCAGTCCTTTTTCACGTTTATTATTTGTATGATCATTTATATGCTGTAAACCATTGATCCTATATACACATTAGCAACGTTTCCTAGACTAGCCAAGTCAGGAACATTACAGTGGTATCAGAGCTTTAGTTCTGCCAGCCTGTGACTAAAGACAATGAGTGCAATAGAAGACCCAGAGGGTCATGAACACATAGGTGATGAATATGTCACTTACAATAGGCATAAGGAAAGAAGGCATAGGCCTAATTTCCCCCCTTTTCCTCCTATTTGAGAGGAAGAGGAAGAGGCACACAGAGAAGAAGAGAGAAGGGCAGAGCGTGAGGCTAAGTGCGAAGCAGAGAGGATGCTAGGAGACAAATAAGAGAGACTAGAGGGAAGTGGCAAGGCCCCCATAGATCCAGAGACAACTTTCATGTAGGTTATCAACTATATGTTAGCTATTCAACGGACCATGTATCAGTCCTTGGCACAGGTGGTTGATAGATTGGCTAGAGTGGGCACCCCAGACACACAAGTCCTGCATGCAACACAGGGGAACTCAGGAGAAGGCAGTAGATCCTAGCCACCCTCTCACACATACACCTCTGCGAGTAGGATTACCGGACCCTTGTTTCCCAGTTTCCATAGGGCACCCCCGATAGCAGCACCGCCACCAATATCACATAGGGCACCCACTCATGTAAATGACATTGCAGAGTATAGGAGGGAGTACGCAACACTGGGTCATGACTTCCATTAGGACATGACCTTATTCGAGTACTGTGGAATCAAACTCAGGAACCTACCCAGAGAGTTGCAGAGGGGAGGACCACCACAACAGCAAGGGCATAACCTTGATTTCATCCAAAAAGTTGGGAAACTCACCATCCCTTCTTTCGACAGATTGTCCAAATACACCACTAGAGCTTGGGTACAGAAGCTAGACACGTATTACAAGCTCAACCAGATGACCGAGAAAGAGGCCATCAGTTTCGCGACCTTACACTTGGAGGGTGAGGCACACTAGTGGTGGTATCATGGACTAGTGACATTGGGTCACAGTCACATCAACTCCTATAGGGAGTTTACAGATAGGCTCATGGACAGGTTTAACAGGAAGGATCCCTAGATACACTTCAGGGATCTATCCCAGTTGAGACAAACTGGCACAACAGAGGTGTTCATCACAGAGTTTCAGTGGGTAGTCATGGCAGTGACAGATATATCAGAGCCCAGGATGATCATGCTATTCACAGAAGGACTCACAGATCCTTTGAGAGGATGGGTGAAGGCATACAAGCCTCCCACTTTGCAGGATGCCATCCTTCACACTCAAGATCTATCATACTCAGTGCCAAAGACAAAAAAATTATCCAAACCATTTGTGCCCCAGAGGGATCGAGACAGGAAGCCATTCCAGAGAGAATGGAAGGGAAAGGAGAAGTTGGATGATGAGACTAGGTGAGAGATTATGAGGAAGAAGCTTTGCTTCAGCTGCAAAGATCCTTGTGTTCCAGGCCACAGGTGCATGGGCAAGGGAGAAATTCATTATATTGAGGTAGAAACAAATAATGTGGACAATGAGGAGGAGGAGTAGGATAGTGGATCCACTAGTTCATATGAGGAGTCAACACCAAGAGAGGAGAAACCTCCCCATAGATCACCGACACCAGCAGGAGCCCATCCTCTAGTAGTCCCACAACTGCCAGAGCAGGCTAACAGGAGGAAACTAGCAAAGGGAGGAGTCATAGCAACCCTTTCTAGTGTTCCCAGGTATGATACACTCTGTATCAAAGGGATTATTCAGGGGAAATAGGAAATCACCCTGATAGATGGTGGGGCCACCCACAACTTCATCGATGCTTCACTAGTATTGAGACGGGCACTTCAGACAAAGAAGTTTGAGGGGTTTGATGTTGCGGTAGCAGATGGCCACATAGTGGAGTGTCTAGACAGAGTTCCAAACTTAGAGATGAAGTTAGGAAACTACACAGTGAGAGACACA